>PVJN01004685.1:0-87906 GCA_004026805.1 Lasiurus borealis
GTTATATGAAATGCTGAAGGGTACTCTTTTAGAAGAGGAAGAAGAAAGAGGTAAAAGCCAAAAAATTATGAACAAATACATATCTATCAACAAGTGAATCTAAAAATTAAGTGAATTAAAAATTTGATCAACAGAATAAACTGGTGAATATAATAGAATCAGGAGCACAGAAAGGGAGTGGACTGTTAATTTTTAGGGGAAAGGGGTAAAGGGTGTACAGGGAGAGACTGGAAATAAACTATACACCTATGGATGAGATAAATGGGAGGGAGCTAAGGGCAGAGGGAGGGGTGGGAGCTGGGTGGAGGGGTGCTATGGAGGGGAAAAGAGAAACAAATGTAATCATCTGAATAATAAAGATTTAATTAAAAAAAAAGACATTGTAAAAAAAAAAAAGGCAGGAGTGGGTATATTAATAACAGATAAAGTAGACTTCAAAGAAAAATACCAGAAGCAGACATTATATAATGACAGAAAGCCATTCCACCAAGAAGACAATGAATTCTAAATGTGTGTAAATCATAGCTGCAAAATGAAGTAAAAACTGATAGAACTAAAAGAAGAAATAGACAAATTTACAATTATTGTTGGAGACTTCACACTCCTGTCTTAACAATTGATAGAACAATTAGAAAATTAGGAAAGCTATATACAATACCATCACTCAACTAAAGCTAGTCAATATTTATTGAACACTCCACCCAATAAGAGTACCTAAATACATTGTTTTCAAGTGTCACTGAATATATACCAAGATAGATCATAATCCTGCGCTATAAAATAAACCTCAGCAATTTTTAAAAATATGTTTTTATTGATTTTTTTGGAGAGAGGAAGGAAGAGAGAAAGAAACATTGATAGGCTGCCTCTTGCATGCATCCTACCAGGGATCGAGCCTGCAACCCGGGCATGTGCCCTGACTGGGAATTGATCCAATGACATCTTGGTTCATGGGTTGACTCTCAGCCACTGAGTCATACCGGCTAACAACAAATATATAAAAATTGAAAGAGTGAGTTCATTAGCCACTATGGATTTAAACTATAAATCAGTAACAGAATATATCTTAAGAAACTAGAAACACCAATCAGAAAGGATATATGCACCCCTATGTTCATAGCAGCAAATTTTACAATAGCTAAGACTTAGAAACAACCTAGGTGCCCATAACATTTTCTCCCTGCAGGCCCCTTACACCTTTCCCCCTGAGAAATTTCAGTCCATTCCTTTTATCTGCCCCTAATTTTAATATATTCACCAATTTATTCTATTTATCAGATTTTTAATTCACTTGATTTTAGATTCACTTATTGATAGGTATGTATTTGTTCTTCATAATTTTTATCTTTACTCTTTTCTTTTTCTTCCCCTTAAAGAGTACCTTTCAGCATTTCATATAATACTGGTTTGGTACTGATGAACTCCTTTAGTTTTTTCTTATCTGTGAAGCTCTTTATCTGCCCTTCAATTCTGAATGATAGCTTTACTGGGTAGAGTAATTTTGGTGGTAGATTCTTGCTATTTATCACTTTGACTATTTCTTGCCACTCCCGTCTAGCCTGCATAGTTTCTGTTGAGAAATCAGTGGACAATCATATGGGTGCTCCCTTGTAGGCAATTAACTGTTTTTCTCTTGCTGCTTTTAATATTCTCTCTTTGTCTTTTGCTCTTGGCATTTTAATTATGATGTGTCTTGGTATGGTCTTCTTTGGATTTCTTTTGTTTGGGGTTCTGTGCACTTCCTGGACTTGTAAGTCTTATTTCTTTCACCAAGTGGGGTAAGTTTTCAGTCATTATTTCTTTAAATAGGTTTTCAGTATCCTGCTCTCTCTCTTCTTCTGGCACCCCCATAATTCTGATGTTGGTACTCTTGAAGTTGTCCCAGAGGCTCCTTACATTATCTTCACATTTTTGGATTCTTTTTGCTTTTCCAGTTGAGTGTTTTCTGCCTCTTTGTATTTCAAATATTTGACTTGATTCTTGTGTTCCTCTAGTATGGTGTTAGGTCTCTTTATAATATTTTTTATTTCAGTCAGGTTATGATTAATTTCTAGTTGGTCCTTTTTCATTTCCTCTTGGGTCTCACTAAATTTATCCATCTTTTCTAGGAAATTCTTGAAAATCCTTATAACAATGGTTTTGAACTCTATATTCAGTCATTTGTTTTCCTCTATTTCTTTCATTTGTGATCTGTTTCTCTGTCTCCACAATTTCGCTACTTCCTTGAGTTGATAGAGTAGCTTTGTGTCCTAGGTGTCCTGTATGGCCCAGTACCTTCACCTCCCCAGATACCTGAGGTGGACTCTCTTGGTGCACCCCTTTGTGGACTGTGTGTACAATTCCTTCCTTCCTTCCTTCCTTCCTTCCTTCCTTCCTTCCTTCCTTCCTTCCTTCCTTCCTTTTTAATTAATGTATTACATGTGTACATATCTTCCCATTGCTCTCTCTCCCCACTCCCATGTATGCCCTAACCTCCCAGTGTTTTGTGTCCATTGGTTCCACTTATATGCATTCATACAAGTCCTTTGGTTGATCTCTTATCTACCCCACCTCTCCCTAACATAGCATTATTTTAAATCCTTTTGGCTTAGAGGGAGCCTTCTAAGCTAATCCTGGCTACAAAACAATTCCTGGTGATATTTAGAGCAGTAGTTTCTAACTTTTTTAAAAAAAACAGTGTAATCCTTTAAGTTGAATCATTTGAAAAAATCAATATGAAAGAATAAAAAGAAGAGTCTGGTTAACTACAAAGGTTTGGTGGTGGTGGGGGGAGAGACAGATAGTTTGGGAGATCAGGAAAATGAAAGTGCATTTTACCATGATTACTTGGCCTCCTCCTCATTCATAGAGGAGAGAGGCCTCCAACGTATCTCAGAGGTTAGGAAGCAGTTTGAAACCCACTAATTGGGAGGCCCCCAAGGGGTTGGGAGTAGGAGTCTGTAAGTGATGCTTGGCATGAATGAGAAGAGCACTAGTGCTTCTGCTCTACAGGTTCCCCAGTGACCTTTTAAATGCTGTGGGGCAATGACTTTCACTTCTTTCTTGAATCTGAGAATTAGGAAGTATACTGTCATTACAATCAGGGCTTTAATAAACTCTCAACTATCATTTAAAAACTTTAATCACTCACATTTGTAGTTATTTATATTGACAAGCAGCTTTTTTGTGAATTAAGTTCCTTATTAGTATAGACAGCCCAAGCTTTACTGTCACATGAGGAAAATCTTAGCTGTAATCAGCATATTGATCTTGCGTAGGTCCCTGCAATGTTCTGATTAATTTGTTAAATATTTGACATTTTAATAATTATTTTATAGTATTATTTACAATTTTGAATTTTATTTGGCAACTGATGAAGCCCTGTGCTAGACACCATGGGGAGTATAGGACAAGGCACTTGTCCTCACATTTGAGCCATGCTGAATCAGAATGAAGAATGTGACATTTTAGAGTTTTTTCCCTTGCTCCTTCATTTTATTACCTAAGCTTTCTTTTTTACATTGTTCAGTTATAAATTTTAATTTACTTACTTAAAATGCATGTTCATGACAAAATTTAATAATTTAAAGTTGTGTGCTTTTTTTTCAAATTGTTATTAGATTGCAAGACTGGAGAAAGATAAAGAAGAACTACATAATCAGCTGCTTAGTCTTGATCCCACAAGAGATAGCAAACGAGTAGAGCAACTTACTCGAGAAAAAGTCCATTTGGTTCAGAAATTAAAAGAGTTACAGGCTGAAGTAACTGAATTAAGGGCTGAAAAAGAAAATTCTGGTGCTCAGGTAGAAAATGTTCAAAGAATTCAGGTGCAGCAGTTGGCTGAGATGCAGGCTACAATCAGATCCCTGGAGGTAAGGTTTTAATTGCTTCCCAGTAGAAAAAAAGTATGGCATATTTTTTAAAAAGTGCATTGACAAGCCTCTGATTTTTAGAGCATCAATATATGCTCACCAATTTAATAATGCTGATGCATTTGTGGAATCACGAGAGTATATACTTTTTGTAAAGATGAAAGCTATTGATTCATAAGTATTGGATATGCTGCCACATATATAAAGGGAATATTTCTTCTTTGGAAGTCAAGACACCTGTTTTAAATGATTTAACTCTTATAAGGACACAGAATAGAATATACAAAATTCCCCAAAAATTTATTTGAGTTTTTGGAGACTAAAGTGATCTCAAACCAGGAGAAACTATTTTTTCCTAGATGGTTATTTCCTTACACTGGAATTTAAAGTCTTAAATTCATAAGTCCTGTTCAAACAGAAATACCATACTTATATAATCTATGGGAGCTCACCAGAGTAATAAAATTTGCTTGGCTACTAATGCATAAGGCTTTACTGAATTGTTTTCCTGAGTTCATTAGAGAGAAATAAGAGCTGGCAGACTCTAGGCTGATACTCCTAGAGGGACTCTCCAGCAAAAATTCTTGGTTTCAGTTGTTAAGAAAGAAAAACTTTTTCTTCATTCTCTTAGGTTCAATGATAGTGAATTAAACTGGCAACAGACATTAGTAAGAGAAAAGATGGACTTTTATTCATGTATGTACATGGGGATTCACAGAAAAGTATCAAAGAGGCGGTTAGAATTTGGGGCTTATATAACATCTTAAGTATGGAGAAGGGAAGAAAGGGCACTTGAGAAAGATAAAAGGGCCCTTAGGGAAGTAGATGGGAGATATGACAATTTTGTGAAAATGTCTTGTGTAGGGGGTTTTCTTATCCTGATGCTGACTTTTTGTTTCTCATGATAGGAGTGAGTCTTCTCTAGTTATGAAACTCCTGGGGAGGGAATTTATAACAGTTACATTCTTTTCCAAGGTTCTGTTTTTAGGCAGATAAGAGGAGTTGAGGGAAAAAAAAAAAAACTCACTTAAAAAAATGTCTGTTGATTCCCAAATGTTTTCAACTTAAAATAACTTTAATGCCACAGTGGCAAGATATTCTGGACCCCTTCACCATCTTCTCAGATATGCTTACTTCTCCTAGTTCTTAGTACCTAACATGTAGTAAAGATACTATTTTAATTGTTTTGATTTATTTTGAGCAGTCCAAAGTATGGTGTTTTTTTAATCAGATAGTTGTGAAATGACTTGAATTGGAAAGAAATTAATGGTACTTAGCTTGTAATTAAAATCTAGGATCCAAATCCAAAAGTGATTTTTTTCCTCTCCATCCAGCAAACTGGTACAAGGGGAGTACGTATTGATATGTTTAGAATTCATGTTTTTATTTGTATGTATGAAGCTTTTTATAGTATTTACTGGTCCCGAACTGAAGTTGCCGGTATTATTGGTCTTTAGATGTGAGACAATTCAAAATGAGACTGCTTATGTTTTATGTTCTATCCTTTCATCCCTAATGTATTTATACAGTGACAAATAAGTAGATGGTTGTAATTAAATATGGAATATGGTTCCATATGTGTGAAACTTTTCATTGAGGTGATTTAAAGTGATTGTTTTCAGGACAAATTAAATGATGACAAAAAGATGGGAAGTTCATTTGTGCCTTCTTCAAAAGAGCCTACGTATATTTAATTTTGTCAGGTGAAATGAAAATAAGTACATGACAGTAAGCATTGCTTTCTTCTTTGACATTTTTAGCTATTAGTGAGCCCAGAGAGTATTATTTTATATTTGGGTAAAGTATGGTTTTTTTTCTGAATTTTTTTGAATACACTCCTTATATTTAAGATATATAAGAAATGAGATAAAAACTGAAGCTTTAAATGCCAAACATTTTTATTTTAACTACTTTGAGTAGAACTATTTTAAGAAAGCATTTAGTTTTCCTTACCTAACTAAAAAGTATTATAAACCCAGAATTTTTTAGACAACTTCAGACTTCATTAAGAATCTTTATTATGTGATAAGGTCAAGAACTATTGAGCTCTTGCCCATACTTCCAAAGGCTAGAAATTAGTTAAGGATTTTGAATTCTTATATCTCTCTAAAAAACTCCATTGACTTTAGATTTTTCAGTTCTCACTTCTTACTGTTATAAATGAGCCTTCTCTTCTATTTCTAATATGCTTTTTCTATCTATTATGTCAGCAATAAGAGTAAGTAGGTATCAAGTGAGTGCATTCACCAGGTAAATATGTGAGTTTTATTTCATTGATAACTCTTCCTATATGTTTGTCTTAGATGTCTTTGTTGCATATTTCTTGGAGCAAACTTCTTTCATTTGAATTCTACTATTACTTTGAGAAAAATATTTTTTCTTTGGTACATATTAATATTGAGATTATGATTAATTTTGTGTAGTAGGATTACACATGTATTTTAAATAGGGCTTACTTTATTTTGATATAACTGTGAAAAGTTATTAACACATTTTAAAATACTTTGTTTTAATAAAAGGCTGAAAAACAGTCAGTTAAACTACATGCTGAACGCTTGGAAAAAGAGCTACAATCAAGCAATGAACAAAATACTATTTTAATCAGTAAATTACATAAAGCTGAACGGGAAATAAATGCATTGACCAGTAAAGTAAGTCATCTTATGTTTCTACTTCATTCTTTTTTTTTTAAATATATTTTATTGATTTTTTACAGAAAGGAAGGGAAAGGGATAGAGAGTTAGAAACATCGATGAGAAAGAGACATTGATCAACCGCCTTCTGCATGCCCCCTACTGGGAATGTGCCCGCAACTAGGATAGATGCCCTGAACCTGAATAGAACCTGGGACCTTTCAGTCTGCAGGCCGACGCTCTATCCACTGAGCCAAACTGGTTTTGGCATCTACTTTATTCTTTAGAATGTTTAATACTATATAATGACAAAGAAAGTTTACATTTAAATAGCATACTTCTCTATATTGAGATCTTTTTTTTTTATGCTAACATTCTACCTTCCAGATATATGCAGAATCTGACCAATTCTTATTACTCCACTGTGAATACACTCCACTGACCTTCTCACTTTTTGAGCAAGGTTACTTCTCCCTTACTTCCTGCCTGTCATGGTCTTCCCGCACATATCTACTTAGCTTGTTTCTGCATCTCTTTCAGATGTTGTCTTATCAGAGAGGCTTTCCTTGGCTTCACCTTGTATAATACCACCTCCCATCTTCCTCTGCCCTCTTAATCTCCCTTATTTGCTTTATTTTTCTCCATAGTTTTTAACACCATCTAATATATATATATATATATATATGAATGTGTATGTGTGTGTGTGTGTATATATATATATATATATACACTCTCCAGCTTCTAGAATAGTGCTGTCACACAGTAGGTACTCAATAAATATTAAATGAGTAAATTAATATTAGCAGTAGCATCTGCATTTATGTTATTTAAAAAGAATATAATGGTAAGGCACAGGTTGCAGATTTGATTTTCACCACCCCTCAAATGCAGGATACATATATAAGGAATTCAGTAACCAGAAATAGAATAGCAATTCTAGAAGTATCTTATAGACTACAGTAGTGAATAAGAATATCAGCTTTGGGGTCAGAACACTGGCTTCAAGTTTTATTTCTTCCACTTTCTAACTCTGCGACCTCCAGCAATTTATGTTCTCTCTGAAAAGTTTGTTTTCCTTTATAAAATGAGACTGATATTTACTTTATAGAGTGTGACAATAATTAAATGAGATGTTATGCATAAAGCATTTGGCATAAGATTTAGTACATAGTCATCCAAATATTAGGTGGTGTTATCATAATATTAGCTAGCAGTAGTACTTTTGGCATTCCTAAGAACTTGGAAATAAGATTGGTTATTAAATCAGTAAAGTAATATATATTTTCTATTATAGCAGAGTTATATGTAAAATTATCTTAAAAAACAATATGGCTTCCAGAAGGGATTTGCTATAGCTTGGTAAGAATATATGAACTTATCTAAAGGAATACTATATTCATCATAAATTCCTTGGCCAAGGAATTACTTGAGAAGATTGAAGCAGAGAGTTTTAGTCAGAAGCATGTAAGTACTCTGGTCCCATTGAAAAGATTGTTCTTACTGTGGAAAGGAATACACAAATTTGTTTTAATTTATGGTCATGAAACAATTCACTTTACTCTATTTGAGCAATGAGTTTTTTATTGTTAAAATGTTTTAATTCAAGCATAGTCCTATAATTGAGCTTATAGATTGAGATTCATATATATTTAGAAATTAAAAACTGTCATTTTGAAGGAGGCAATGAAGTTCAATGGAGAAATTCATGGGCTTTAAATCAGATGAATCTACCTTTGAGTCCTGACTCATTCTTCTCACTCACCACCTATGTGTCTTCTGACTTGCTTAACTTTTAAATGATACCTGTCTTTTACAGGGTTTTTGTAAGATTAGAGGGGGCATTGAACATAATAAATAGTAGCTGATGATGAAAATGATCATGGCAGCAATTACATACTTGTGATATCATTAAATGAGAAAATGTACATAACTTTGAGACCATTGACTGATTTAATTCTTCACTGTATCAATAACCGTATGTATGACTTTAGGCGAGTTACTTAATATCATTGGGATCCATTTTCCTCATAGATGAAATGAAGCATTGTTCTAGCTGATCTCTAAGAATCCTGTCAGCCTACTAAGGTTCTGAAAGTCCAACTAGAAAATAAACAACTTGATTGCTTCCTGGTTAACTGTAAGCTAATTATTTCTATATTTAGTAGATACATATTGAGTGCCTTCAATGATAAAATATGCAAAGAAATGGATGCAAAACACAAAGACATAAATTCAAAATACAAGGATTTCTCTCATGGTATAAATTACTTTCAATTTTATAAAAGGAAATAGTGAATACTCAGATTTTCAAAACACTGTTTTGGTCCTGAGTAGCCAAACTGAACTGCTGGGATAACCTGAACCATAGATGGAGCATTAGAACACTGGATAAGCTGGCTTTTGCTGTTGCTTCTAACACTTGGGAATCACCAGATACTTTCCTTGCAGTATATTTATGTGACTTCTCTGGCTTGTTTCCTGACCCTCATTTTTCTTCTTTTTCTGTACGTAGCCTTCCTGTTGCTCTTTTTAGAGTTAGTGCTTAGATGATTTCTCGCATTCTGCCTTTGGAAGAAGAACATTTTAGTGGAATATTATTTCTCTGCTTGTTTGTTAATACACATTGCTAAGAGTTGCCTGTCTATTTTGCATACAAATAGATATTAAAATCACTCTTTAATTTTAGACAAGCCAAGTTTTCATTTGAAATAAAAAGATTGCATTGGAAGGATAAATTTTAAAATAAATATTTCAAACATGATTGTCAGTTTTCTTGACAACTTGAAGTTTTCATCGACATTATTTTGCAATTCTAGTAAATGGTTGAAATGGTAGTTTACAATGCAAGGGAACATCTGTGGTGTATTCAAATTTGTGTTAGCTTTTTTTTAAAAATGGAGTTATGTTAATGTGACTATCTCTTTATTTAAATAATATTACTAACGTCCTGGCTCAATTGAATGTCATTCCATGAGGTCCCAGGGCACATGCCCAAGATGCTTGCTCAATACCTAATAGGGGTTAGGCAGGATATAGCAAATCGATGTTTCTCTCCCTCTCCCTTCCTCCCTCCCTCCCTCCCCCCCCCTCTCTCTCTCTCTCTCTCTCTCTCAAAAGAAAACATCAATAAAAATATTACTAAACATAGCTGAGAATGATGCTCTTAAAGGTATTTCACATTCAATGAGATAAATTCTTCTCATTACCTCACTAAGTGTTTTGATCTTTAGAACTCATATAAATCAGACAGCTTTAAAGAAGTTTCCCACAGAGTTACCCTTATTAGTTAAGTTAGTGAGATCATACTGCCTGAAACCTTTGAAAAAAATAAGAATTTAAGAATACTATCTCTTTGGGATTTGTGTCAAGAGCTTCTCAAGTAATACATTTTCAACTATATGTCTATTTCTTTAAATTTTGTTTTCTAGCATGTCTCTGTGTGCATGTATAATTTAACAGTTTCTAAAACCTTTCAAAATGTCCACTATTGCCATTTTTTAAAGTTTCTTAAAGATTTTGTTTTTTTTTTTAAGTAAGTTTTTTATTGAATTTTAGAGAGAGAGGAAGGGAGTGAGAAATAGAAACATCAATGAGAGACAAATATACCATCCAAAGGCTGCCTCCTGCATCCCAACCCCCACTCCTTTGGCCAGGAATTGAGCCTGCAATCTTGGCATGTGCCCTGACTGGGAATCAAACCAGTGCATTCTTGGTGCATGGGTTGACACTCAACCACTGAGCCACAGTGTCTGGGCATTTCTTAAAGTTTTGTTAGTAGTCCCTGGTAATAATCTCCGGACACTCACATTCTGTTGTGTCTAAAGCATAAAACAGATTTACATGGAAAACGTCATGGGGAAAAAAAAACTAGAAAAACAAAAAACCGAGTAGTTTGGCCCAGGCAGCTTTAGAAAAATGTGAATCTCTTGAAATTATATGCAGCATTTTAATATTGTACATTTTGTTAAGTGAAAGATCCCTGTTTTCTTAGGATTTTTGAGGCCTGATCACAAAGGCTAAGAACAGGGTTGAGACAGAAAGGAATGTTATTATGACTCTTTGGGATTTAGTTCAGATTATTCAGAGAAAGTGCAACTGTCATATGCAATAAATACTTTAATAATTTTTTCATTTTTATTAAATAAAATATTAAAAATATATTCAGGAAGTTAATATTAGTATATGCATTATTACTAATAATATTCATTATTTTAGAATTACACAAATGCGTCACTAAAGAAAAACTTAAACTCACCTAGTTACATAGATGAATGAATTTGAATGCAGAGGACAAGTACCTTGCTTGAGCATGCACCACTAGTTAATAAAAAAAAGTATACTGACGACAGATTTCACTTGTTTGACTTCTTGTCCAGTGTCTTTTCAGTTTCAATAATTATAATTTACTTGAAAATTTTTTTCTCATTTCAATAAATCTTAGGGTGAAATGAATTAAGTAGATATTTTATTTCATAGTTCTTGTTGAAATTAATCAAGATTCTAAAATATAAGATGGCTCTAATTTTTCACTTCATATTTATGTCAGTTGCAGTGTAGTTTGTTAATGAGCTGCTTTCATTCTTAACCTTTTATAGTTAGCTTATAATTATATTTGTCAGATAGAATGGATTTTTACTGTGGTCTAAAATTTAAAGCACTTATAGTTTAAATTCTGTTTGTCCATGAAATTATAATGCAGTAAAATCCAATCTATAGAAAGTTTCAGTATTTAAATAAATATAATTTTTTAGCTGCTATCATGCAGTTAACATTGTTCTATGAGACTTCATAAAAAAGTTCAAAGATTTAAAAATGCAAAACTGAAGTCAGCACAAGGTATTTATTTTATGTAGTGTCATTAAAAAAATCTACAAGTTAATTTGGAGAGGGATACATCTTAATGTGATTAGCAGTACAGAAACAGTATAGTATACTTGCTTTTCTATTTATTTCCTTTAAGTGGGGATTATATACCAAATCATTCCTTTACAATGTTTTCAAGACCTTTCATGGACACCTCTTATTTCTCATCCTTGCCCTCTTTGGCTCTAGGACCTCTTTTCATTTAAAAAAATTTATCTTTATTTAAAATACTACATATGTTCTGCTCCTCCCCTCTCCCCACACCACCCTTCCTCTCCACACCCATCCCCTTCCCAGGCCTCTACCCTCCACTATTGTCTGTGTTCTTGGGTTATGCATATATGCATGTAAGTTCTTTGGTTGATCTCTCCCCTTTGCCCCCTTCCCTCTGAGAGACATGTTGCATACTTCCATGTCTCTGGAAATCTGGATCAATTTTGTCAGTTTATTTTGTTCATTAGATTCCACATATAAGTGGGATCATGTGATACTTGTTTAGAATCTCTTCTTGGTTTCTTTCTAACTGCTAACTCCAGTTTTGTAGATTATATTACACTTAAGTAAATCATCCTTTATCCTGTTCCCATCATCTCACATTTTATGTGTTTCACTTGTATATATCCATGGTTTTCTACTCTGATTTTATAGTTTTATACCTTAGTATAATATGTCTGAAAGCAGGTTTAGCTAACCTTTTTATCTGTATTGGTTACATCCTCTTAATTTTAGAAGCACCTTATCAAAGGGAAGAGATGTGGAAATGTTAGGTAGTGCAGGTGATTAGAGAGAAAAAGCTTTCTTGATTGCTGTTATGTCCTCAGCTTTCAAAACAGTGCCTAACCTATATA
This sequence comes from Lasiurus borealis, assembly GCA_004026805.1. Taxonomy (NCBI): domain Eukaryota; kingdom Metazoa; phylum Chordata; class Mammalia; order Chiroptera; family Vespertilionidae; genus Lasiurus; species Lasiurus borealis. The sequence goes on from PVJN01004685.1 coordinate 12,196, forward strand.
GATGCTCAGTAAATATTTATTGAAAGAATTAAAGAATACTGTTTAAGAACTAGAATTATTCATCTTGACAAAAGGGATGTCTCAGGAAAGATGAAAATTGGTATATGATTGATATATGGGTTAATTAATGGAAAACATTAACAATTATTTATATTCACTGTGGCTTTAAAAGAATCAGATTTTGACAACAAAGGTTTAGATTTCTAAGTTTCATACCTGTTCCTTCCACTACCACCACATATGTGTGGGTACAGTCTCACATACACATACATTATTTAGTCACCAAATTCAATTGATCCTTCTTGCACCCTCCTCCCCATCAATTCCCTGCCTCTTCATTGTCTTCTTTACCTTCAGTATCTTAATGTAATACATTTGCAATTAGAGTTAATTTTCTGAAACAAAGTTAATTGTACACCTTTAATAGCTAACAGAATACACAGCTCTTTTTATGGTGTATAAAGTTTATTCCCTGCCACTCTAGCTATAACACATTTGCTTGTTTTTCAAGCAAGCAATATGATCTTTTATCTGTGTAACATTTTATATGCTTTATATCTTGAATGCCTTCTTATCACCAACATTCTTTTAAAAAGAAGGATTCACTTTTATTAGGATAAACTGTTTTCTTGATGACAAGTATTTTTCCAGTCACTGAAACAACTTTCCCTGTTGAAGGTGCTTACCACAGCATTTTCTCATTCCTGCTAAAGTGTCAAGGTAAGCAGTTAATGGCAAGAGAATGACGGTAATAATTTCAATTTCTAATTATCAACAGGTAAAGGAAATTAAACATTCAAACAAACTAGAAATAACAGACATCAAACTGGAAGCAGCAAGAGCTAAGAGTGATTTAGAAAGAGAAAGAAATAAGATTCAAAGTGAATTGGATGGTAATATACAATATTCTATGCTTTTTATTTTCACATCTAAACTAAAATTATTAAAATAGGTCACACTGAATTTTTATTTTCAGATTTTCAGCTTAATTGACTTAATGTTAGAGCATATATGGGTTGTTTTTGTTTACATGTTGAATGTTCATTTTGTGTTCTAACTTATAACAATTATGTTTATGTTATTGTTACTTGATTAATACATAAATTAAGTGAAATTTTGCAATGTGAATGTTATGCTTCCTGAGTTTATAATTTTAAATCTATTTAGATTATCACATGATTATTAGTTGCAAGCCCAACTTTTACCTTTAAAAATATTTTTATGTAGATGCTAGCAGTGATTGAGCCTCATTCAGCCTAAGCTTATTTTTAAACTCCAGTTTACTGTTTAGAATGTCTTTATCATCAGGATTCCTCAGAAATTATATTATTTCTTACTTTTCTTAAGTAAGTAAGCAGCTTTTGGCCTGTAACTATTCTTGAGTTGGTCTTCAGTTGAACTGGCCTCTGTAGTTTTAGATAGAACTTACGATGAATGATTATTTTCATTATTAATTTCTACTTGATGTTGACTCATGAACTTACATAATTAGGGAGTAAATTTTCATAGGAACTTAGAGAGTTTGGGATCCAGTTTTGCATTCTTTTTTTACTTTGAGTTACATAAACAATTTTAGTTATTTTATCGCAAAATACTTGTCATCTCATTACAAGGAACATTTGTACATTCATTTGACAAAATTGAAAGTTTCCAATTTACATTTTTACTAGAAATCTAACAACTCTGCTCAAATGATAGATTTTGAAGAGTTCTGTGATTTCATTCAGGCTGCTTCCAGTCAGCTTGATGATGATGTTCTGTGAAGGTCTTAGGTTACAGAACCTTGTAGGGGTGAAGTAGGTACTTAAACTTCATTGGCTATCAGCCAAGTTGATATTCCTAGTTTTAAAGAATCAAATGAATAAATGTATGTAACATTTTATTAACCTTTTGTGTGTGTGTGCTAAATAAACTAATGACGGAAAAATTAACTTTGAGTTCTAGTTTCATTCTTAAGAAAGTTTATCAATGTAACGATCTTTGAGAATATATTTCTAGAGTGACTTACTTTCTACTCTTCTAATTGTTACCAATGTTTCCTATTAAATGTAATATTTCATCTTAATAAGATTGAGTATAGCACATTTTTTCCTTAAAATATACTAGGATTACAGTCAGATAATGAAATTTTAAAATCGGCTGTTGAACACCACAAAGTGCTCTTAGCAGAAAAGGATCGTGAATTAATACGTAAAGTACAAGCTGCCAAGGAAGAAGGTTATCAAAAACTTGTGGTATTACAAGATGAAAAGTAAGTACATAATTACCTTTTTTTGCATTTAATCTCCTTGCAAATGAACACATTTTGCTGTCATATTATTCTGAATATAGATCTTGTAACATAATTATCATCTGTTGTTTTAGGCTTGAACTTGAGAACAGATTAGCGGATTTAGAGAAAATTAAAGTGGAATATGATGTCTGGAGGCAGTCTGAAAAAGATCAGTGTGATGAGAAATTGCGGGCTTCACAGATGGCAGAAGAGTCGGCAAGAAGAGAACTTCAAAGTATTAGGTTATATATATGTATATATTTTAAAATTTCCCTTTTAAAATAATTTCAGAGCTAACAAAACATAAAAGTGGTACAAAGAATTCCTATATAATCTTCACCCAGATCTTTAAATATTAACATCTTACATAACAATATTACAATAATCAAAGCTACCAAGTTAACATTAATATAGTTCGGGAATCAAATGAACATTATTGTTATCAAGGCTATAGACTTTATTCGTATTTTACCAATTATCTATGGATGTCCTTTTTCTGATCCAGGATCCAATCCAGAATCACATATTGTCTTTATTTAGTCTCCTTTAATTTTGAACATTAACACTTTTGTAGAGTGTTGGCCAGTTATTTTGTAGATTATCCTCCAAGTTGAGTTTGTCTTATATTCTAATTAATACATTTAATTAAATCCAAGTTATACATTTTTAGCAAAAAATCCCACCAAAATCAAAGTCACATATCCTTGGTTTCTCATATCAGGAGGTATGTAATTGTCCCCTTACTGGTGGTGTTAATTTTAATCATTTGGTTAAAGTGGTGTCTGCCAGATTTTTTCACTGTAAAATGACTACTTTTTCCTCTTTGTAATATATAATTACTAGATTTGTGCACTGGTGGGGGGCATGGACTGTGGGAATTGGCCCGGGCAGTTGTGGACCTGCCCTCTTGAGTGGCTACTCAATGAGAAAATTAGTCTGAACTGATATTTCAGGGTAAGGTCTTGGGTAAGAAGTATTCTGTGTCCTGGAGGAACCTGGTGGAGAGCTTTGCACCCCAAAGCCACTCAGTGAAGGTCCTTGATGTGTGATGCCACGTCAGTGACACCATCGGGGATTTTCAGGGAAGCTGTGGTCCAGGATCCTCAGCCATCAGGACAGCCTCCCCAGGGGGTCCACAGTCAAGTCCCCTTTTGCCATCCACCTATGCCAGTTCCCTGTGCTCTTTGTAGAACATACCTTAAAGGGCCTGCATTAGCTGGTGGGGTCAGGCCAGAGTTTGGATTGTCTCAGGTATTTGATAGATGCAGAGACTCGGTCTCACCCTGGGCCTGCTAGCAGCTGCTCATCCCGGTCAGCCAAGAGGCACTTCCAGTGTGGGAGCACACTGACCACCAGGAGGTAGCTCCTGCATTGAAAGTCTCCCCCCTGGTGGTCAGTGTGTGTCATAATAACTGGTCAACCAGTCGTTCTGCCTTTCAGTCCCTGGGATTTTATGTATACAGATGGGAATATAATTTGAGATGTGGAAATATTCTCATCATAGTTTATCATGCATTCTTCCACTAATTTTAGCATCCTTTGATAATTCTTGCCTTACACAATTATAACTTTAGTGTTTGCCAAAGGATGTTTCCCTCCATCATTCCTTCTACACTTTTTAGTTGGAATTCTCCTGAAAAAAAGAAGAACATTTCTTTCTTTATAAATATTATCTGCATATCAGATCGGATGCATTTTTATTCTGTGGATTATGATCATTTATTATAATGTTTTAATCCTCACCCAAAGATATTTTTTCTATTGCTTTTTTAGAGAGAGGGAGAGGAAGAAAGAAACATTGATATAAGAGACACATTGCCTCCCATATGAGCCCTGACTGGGGCTTGGGATTAGACCTGCAACCCAAGTACATGCTCTTAGCCAGGAATTGAACCTGCAATCCTGTGGTGAGCGAGCTGACTGCTCTAACCATTTAGCAACACCTGCCAGGGCTAATATATTTTTTCCACCATTGCTCTGTATTGTTACTTCTTTTAAAAATAAACCTTTATTGTTCAGATTATTACAGTTGTTCCTCTTTTTCCTCCATAGCTCCCATCCACCCAGTTCCCACCCCATTCCCATACCCTTATCCACCCCCCCCCACTGTCCTCATCCATAGGTGTAAGATTTTTGTCCAATCTCTTCCTGCACCCCCCATACTCCTTTACCCCTGAGAATTGTCAGTCCACTCCCTTTCTATGCCCCTGATTCTATTATATTCACCAGTTTATTCTGTTCATCAGATTTTTTACTCATTTGATTTTTAGATTCACTTGTTGATAGATATGTATTTATTGTCACTGTATTGTTCATAATTTTTATCTTTACCTTTTTCTTCTTCCTCTTCTTAAAGAATACCCCTCAGCATTTCATATAATACTGGTTTGGTGTTGATGAACTTCTTTAGCTTTTTCTTATCTGTGAAGCTCTTTTTCTGACCTTCAATTCTAAATGATAGCTTTGCTGGGTAGAGTAATGTTGGTTGTAGGTTCTTGCTATTCATCACTTTGAATATTTCTTGCCACTCCCGTGTGGCCTGCATAGTTTCTGTTGAGAAATCAGCTGAAAATTGTATGGGTGTTCCTTTATAGGTAACTATTTTTCTCTTGCTGCTTTTAATATTTCTTTTTCCTTTGCCCTTGGCATTTTAATTATGATGTGTCTTGGTGTGGTCCTCTTTGGATTTCTTTTGTTAGGGATTCTGTGCACTTCCTGGACTTGTAAGTCTATTTCTTCACCAGGTAGGGAAGGTTTTCAGTCAATATTTCTTCAAATAGGTTTCCAATATCTTGCTCTCTCTCTTCTTCACCCCATAATTCTGATGTTGGTGCGCTTGAAGTTGTCCCAGAGGCTCCTTACTCTGTCTTCATATTTTTGGATTGTTTTTTCTTTTTGCTTTTCTGGTTGGGTGTTTTTTTGCTTCTTTGTATTTCAAATCTTTAACTTGATTCTTGGGATTCTTTAGTCTGCTATTGGATCTCTGTATATTATTCTTTATTTCAGTCAGTGTATGCTTAATTTCTGATTGGTCCTTTTTCATATTCTACATTTTTCAGAGGTGTCTAGAAGATTCTTGAGTTATCCTATAACTGATTTTGAACTCAATATCCAGTAGTTTGCGTTCCTCCATTTATTTCATTTGTGACATGTTTCTTTGTCATTGCATTTTGGCTGCTTCCCTGTGTTGATAGCGTGTACTAGGTGTTCTATAGGATCCAGTGGTTTAGCCCCCCCCCCCCAATTACCTGAGGTGGACACTCTTGTTGCACCCCTTTGTTGTACTTTAGTTTGATTGCTGTTGGTATCACTGGGAGGAATTGGCTGTGAGGACCAGTTGTGTCTACAGTGGGGGAACTACTGTGCTGTAGATACCCTTATGGAGCAGGATTTGCTTCAGTGGGACATTGGTGCTCACTGAGTTTGCCCCTTGAGTGTGTCACATATGGATGTGAAAAATCATAATCTGGATGGTCTCACTCTGACCACTGTGTACATTGGCTCTAGAATCTCCAAAGAGTGCATCATCAGCCACAACCTGAGGCCACCCAGCAGGAGCTGCAGAGAGATCTGCAGATTTCTCCTCTTTGTTTGTGGTTTGGAAGTGCCCAGATGAGGCCCAGCTGTGAAGCAATGCACACTACTGCTGTAGGGCCTTAGGCTTTCTTTTGGAAACTTTGGAGCTCTCTGACCCAGTTGCAGTTTGTAAGTTTTTAGATTACAAAAGGGCAGGCCATTCATATGCAAAAGCGGCTGTGAACATCTTGGTGGGGTTTTAAATTGGATGGGGCAGGGTCTCAGGGAATTACTAGGGCAGAGCAAATCAGCCCTACTCCAAAGAGCTCCCCAGATCTCTGTGTCCTGTGGCCCTGTGCAGGAATAATGATCTCTGTGAGCACCTCTAAGATAAAGTTGCCCTTGCTTTCTGGCCCGAAGCTAGACACTCCAGTTTCTCCTCATATGAGTCTGGATCCTCAGAGTGTCACTGGGAACTGAAATGCAGAGCTATCTGGAGCTTGTATCTCCCTTCTGATTGAATAAAAAACAACCACCACACACCCAGTTGCCAGCCAATTTTGCACACACCTCTGTACCTCCTACCAGTCTCAATGTGCTTTTTTCTTTCCTTCTAGTTGTTTTGTTTTTTAGTTGTAGTTTTGATGTGGTTGTGAGAGCATAAGTACAGGTTCATTGTCATTTGTTTCCAGGATGTTTTTTATTTCTTCTTTGATCTCCCTGATAACCAAGTCATTGTTTAATAGCATGCCATTTAGACTCCAGGTGTTTGATTTTTTTGGAATGTTTTTATTGTAGCTGATTTCTAGTTTTATGCATTGTGTTCTGAGAAGATGCTTGATATGATTTCTATCCTCTTGAATTTGAAGAGACTTTTCCTGTTTCCCAGTATGTAGTCTATCTTTGAAAATGACTCCTGTGTACCTGAGAAGAATGTATATTCTGTGGCTTTGGGGTGAAATGTTCTAAAGATGTCAAATAATTCCATCTGATATAATGAGTCATTTAGGATTGATTTTTTAATTTTTTTGCTGATTTTTTGTTTAAAGGATTTGTCCATTGGTGTTAGTTGGGTATTCAAGTTCCCTACTATGACTGTATTGCTGTCAACCTCTCCCTTGATATTCTCCAGAAGGTTTTTTTTATTTATTTGTGTGCTCCTGTATTGGTTGCATACATGTTTATCAGAATTATATCTTCTTGTTGGATTACTCCCTTTAGTATTATGAAGTGGCCTTCCTTATCTCTGGTTATGGCCTTTACTTTGAGGTCTAATTTGTCAGGTATAAGTATTGTTCCTCCAGCTTTATTTTTCATTTCCATTTGCCTGAAAAACCTTTTTTCATCCCTTCACCATCAGTTTGTGTGAGTCCTTTGTTCTGAGGTGGGTTTCCTATAAAGAGCAGATATATGAGTCATGTTTTCTTATCCATTCAGCTACCCTATGTCTTTTTGTTAGGGCATTTAATCCATTTACATTTAAAGTTATTATTGATAGGTACTTGTAACCATTTTTATTCTTTATGTCTATGTTCCTTCTTGCCTTCCTATTCCTTCTTTTTTACAGCAGACCCTTTATCATTTTTTGGATTGCTGATTTGGTGGTAATAAACTCCCTTAGTCCTTTTTTGACTGTGAAGCTCTTGATTTCATCCTCAGTTATAATTGACTAGAGGTCCAGTGCATGAAATTTGTGCCCTGGGGGAGGGGAGCATTGTGTCCTTCAGCTCAGTCTGCACCCTGTCCAATCTGGGACATCCCTCTCATAATCCAGGACTGCTCACTCCCAACCGCTCACCTGCCTGCCTGCCTGATTGCCTCTAACCGCTTCTGAATGCCAGCCTGATCACCCCTAGCTACTCCTCTGCCAACCTGATCGATGCCTAACTGCTCCACTACCACGCTGATTGCCCCTAACTGTCCTCCCCTAGAGCCCTGGTCCTCCCCAACTGTCCTCCCCTGCAGGCCTGGTCACCATCTGCCCTCCCCTGGATGCCTGATTGCCCCCAACTTTCCTCCCTTTCATACGTGGTCCCTTCCAACTGTGCTCACCTGATTGCCCAGAACTGCCCTTCCCTGCTGGCCATCTTCTTGTGGCCATCTTGTGTTCACATGATGGTGGCCATCTTTAACCACATGGGGGCGGCCATCTTGTGTGTTAGAGAGATTGTCAATTTGCATATTACTCATTATTATATAGGATAGTCTTGCTAGATTAAGTATTCTTGGATTCAGATCCTTGCTTTGCATGACTTTGTATAGTTCATTCTATTCCCTTCTGACCTGATATTTTTCTGTTGAGGAATCTGTCAGTAATCTGATGGGAGATCCTTTGTAGGTAACTTTCCATCTCTTTTTGTCATCGTTTAAGATGCTTACTTTGGCCAAAACCGGTTTGGCTCAGTGTCAGCCTGCGAACTGAAAGGTCCCAGGTTTGATTCTGGTTAAGGCATGTATCTTGATTGCGGGCATATCCCCAGTAGGGGTGTGCAGGAGGCGCCTGATTGATGTCTCTTTCTCATCGATATTTCTAACTCTCTATCCCTCTCCTTTCTTCTCTGTAAAAAATCAATAAAATATATTAAAAAAGAAAAGATTCTTATTTTGACGTTGGTGTTTGCCAATTTAATTATAATGTCTTGGTGTTAGTCTTTTGAGGTTCATCTTTTTTGGGACTCTGAGCTTCTTGGACTTGTGTGAATTTTTTCTTCCCTGCATCAGGGAAGTTTTTTTATTATTATTTCTTCAAACAGGTTTTCTATTCCTTGCTCTGTTTCCTCTCCTTATTATGTAGATGTTGTTTTGTGTTGTCCTAAAGTTTTTTAAGTTTTTTTTTTTTTCCTTGATACTGCTCTGCTTGGGTATTTTTTCCTACCTTGTCTTGTAGCTCACTGATGCAGTCCTCTGCTTCTTCTAGTCTACTGTTGATGCTTTCTATTAAGTTCCTTACTGCAGTGATGTCATTTTTCATTTCTTCTTGATTCTTCTTCATTTCCTCTTGGTTCTTATACATATTGTTGAATTTGTTTTTCATCTTTTCAGAGACATAATGACTATTGTCTAAATTCTTTCTCTGACATATTGCTTGTGTCCTTTTCGTTACTTCCTTTTCTGGTGGTTCCTCCTTTTCTTTTGTATTTGGGCTGTCTTTGTCTCCCATGCTCTTTCCTCTTAAGGGTGTCTGGTTATGTAACTCCCTCTCTCCTGCCTTTCTCCTGATGATATCTAACCTTTTCATCCATAGATTGCCTCACCAGCTGTGTTTAATTCGCCATTTCTGGGTGAGTGTTGTTCAATTCAGCTGTTTCTCCTTTCTGTTCTGTGAGAAAGCACAGGGCCCATCAATGTATTTGGTGCCACTTTGTCTCCCTGGACAGACTTTTTAAGTGCCTCCGGTCAGGGAGGCTGGAGTGTCAGTATTCGTGGGTTTACAGCTGAGGCAGCTCGTCCCTGGGTGATGTCATTGTTAGGGTCCCGGGAAGTATCCGAGGTCTCCCCTGTTGAAGGTAAAGTTGGACTTCCAATCACAGCTGGTCTCTCCTTCAAGGTGGCATGGTCTCTACAGCAGAGCTCCCTGCTGTGGGAAAGATTTTAACAGGAATAGAGACTGCCCAGCCAGGAGAGTCTGGACAGCTATATTCCATGCAACTGTCCTGTAGAATATAGCTGTCCCTCTCACAAATACAGATACTCCATACATGTCCACACACACACTCCTTTCATTCTCTCACATACTGTCTTGCAGCCTGCATCCCATTTGTAGCCATCTTGGATCTCTTATAGTGTGTTTTAATGTGTGGTTGGGTTATTCTATCTTCTAGTTTTTCTTTTTATAGTAGTTTATTGACTAATCTTTTTTGTTTGTTTTTCCATGTAAACTTTAATATCAATGTCTAACTCCATAAAATAGCTTGTGGGTATTTTTATTGGGATTCCTTTAAATATTTCATCTAATCTTGGGAGAACTGACATCTTTATTATGTTTAATTGGCCTATCCAAGAACAAATTTATTTTAGTTAGTTGAAATTTCTTATTGTGTTCTTCAGAAGTGTTCTAAAACTTTATGTAGTTTTGATACATTTCTTGTTTATTCCCAAATACTTAATCTTCTTTGTTGCTTTTATAAATATATTTCCCCATTTTGTTCTCTAGCTTGTTATTTTTTGTTTATAAAGCCTATCAACTTTTCCATGTTGATTTTATATCCTGCTTAACTTACTCAAGTCTTTCTTTGAGTTAATAATATTATGAATTACCTCGTATTTCTCAGGCATACTATCATATCACCTACAAATACAGATGACTTCTTACCAATTGTTATGCCTTTAGCTGATTTATCTACTTTCACTGGCAAGAACCTCCAATACAGTATTGAATAGTTTTAGAGATAGTGGGCATCCTTGCCTTGTTTCTGATCATAGTGGAAATGTCTCTCCTCTATTTTCTTAAGAAGCCAGGTTTAGAATTAAGGAATATGTATATTTTATCATTTAAAGAAGTACAGGCCTAGATGGTTTCACAGGAGAATTCTACCCAGATTTCAAAAACCAGTTAATTCCACTGTCCCAGAGCATTGTAAAGCAAGGATATTGTCTTAATATTTTTCATGAATAAGGTTAACATTGATATGTAACTTGATAAAGACATTTCAAAACAAAATTACAGCACCATTTGTGGAAGTCTGTCTTTTTCTCCCATTGACTTATTTTGGTAACTTTGGTTACTACATTTACTGTGTAAGTATGTGTTTGTTTCTGAACTCTGTTCTATTGCATTGATCTGTATGTCTGTCTTGACACCATTATTATGTGGTTTTGACTACTCTAACTTTATGGTAAGTTTGACTAAGCTAGCGCAAATTCTCTACTGCTGCAGTCTTTTACAGCAAGGGTTCAGGAATCTGGAAAAGGGGCTGTAACATAAATGGATACACTAGATAAGAAATATACATTTGGAAGGCATGGGGAACCAGGCAGATCACTTCCCTCTAGTGCAGTGGTTCTCAACCTTTTTTAATGCTGTGATCTTTTAATACAGTTCCTCATGTTGTGGTGACCCCCAATCTTAAAATTATTTTTGTTGCTACTTCATAACTGTAATTTTGCTAGTGTTAATGAATCATAATGTAAACATCTGTTTGCCGATGGTCTTAGGTGACCTTGCTAGCAGTTTTCAACCTGTGGGTCATGACCCACAAGTTGAGAACCGCTGCTATAGAGCCTAAGACCATCAGAAAACACAGATATTTACATTATTATTCATAACAGTAGCAAAATTACAATTATGAAGTAGCAACGAAAATAATTTTATGATTGGGGGTCACCACAACATGAGGAACTGTATTAAAAAGTCACAGCATTAAAAAAGGTTGAGATCCACTGCTCTAGTGGAAAAGCTCTTTGAATCTCTGGACCCACAACTTTTTATTTACTACAATATACATTTTCCCTTCAGCAAAGCAAACACACATATCAAAGGTAATGTTTGGTAAACAGTAAAAGATATCAGGTTAGGGGATCACCCTGAGCTATTCAGCCACCATTGTCTTAACAGAACAATGGGTCCATAGCTTTTAGCTCTTGCTAAAAGCCCACAGTCCATCAGCCTTTTGAAGCACTTCTTGTTTAATTATGACATGCTGGTGTCAGCCTCCTATACTCTACCTTGTTCTTTTCTTGTTGGGATTGTTTGGCTCTTTTAGGTTCTTTGCCTTTCCATATAAATTTCTTATCAGATTGTCATCTTTTCAAAAAGGCTTAAGATTTTGATTAGGATTGCATTGGAATCTCTGCCCCAATTAAGGTGAGTTGTTATCTCACCAATATCGGAATATTTCCTGTTCATGATTGTGGCATATCTCTCTGTTTATCTAGGTCATCTTTAATTTCTTTCATCCGTTTTATAATTTTTATTGTATGTTACATTCATTCTGTGTTGCATTTTATTTCTAAGCATTTTAATGTGATTATAAATGGAGTTATTTTAAAAATTTTACTTTCTAATTGTTCATTGCTGACATATAGAAATATAGTTAGTTGACATTTATGTATTGACCTTTAATCTTTACTAACATTATGTATTTTTTGACTAGGTGCTTTGTGGATTTTTTAGTTTTCTAAGATCATATCATATATATCTTGTGCTTTCTCTCTCTCTTTTTTTTTCCATTGTGCTTTCTTCAGTTTACTTCATTCTTTTATTTTTTTTGAGTTGGAAATTTAATTCAACTAATACTCTTTCATGTTTATTGGTAAAAGTGTCTAGTGCTTATTCTTATCACTGCTTTAAATGTATCCTATACATGATATGTTTTCATTATTATTTTTTAAAAATTCTCTCACTTCAGTTTATATTTTCTTTTCATCCAAGAGTTGTTTAAATAGAAGATGTATTAATACAAGATGCAGTTACTTAATAGAAGGTGAAATTAATAGTTTGCTAGGGCTGTCATAACAAAATATCATGGACTGGGTGATTTAAACAAGAGAAATTTATTTTCTTACAGTTCTGGAGGCTAGAAGTCTGAGATCTCAAGGTTTCTCTCAAGGCCTCTCTCCTTGGCTGATAGATGGTTGCCTTTTTGCTCTGTCCTCGCCTAGCCTTTTTTCTCTGCATATGTATTCCTGCTACCTCTCTCTCTTCTTATAAGGACATCCATCATAATGGATTATTTCCTATCCCTATAATTTCATTTATCCTTAGTTACTTTTTTTAAAGCCCTATCTAAATACATTCTAAAGTACTAGGGGTTAAGACTTCAATGTGTGAATCATGGGAGACACAGTTCAGTCCATAGAGAAGGTTGGGAGAGCTTTTTTATTTTTATTTTTTTAATTAATAGTTTTGTTGCATTGTGATCAGAGAATATGGTTTCTATTACTTCTATTTTTGGAACATAATAACATTTTCTTTGTAATATAGTCAGGACTAAAGTAAACCAAATGAGGAGCACAGGGTGAAAAGCAAGGAGACACCCACTTTTATGTCTTGACACTGCCTTTGTAGGAGCTCTTAGAATGAGACTTTTTAAATTTTGCACTTTGGGCACTTCATTGGTTTTGTGCCCAGTCTTGTATCTCCTTCATCTCAGTCCTATAATACATTTGTGAGTGTTATGTAAGGACTAAAAAGAAAGTACTCATTTAGAAGAATAAGAAGTTTGATATATACATCCAAATGATTTACCTATTCACTGATGTTTAAATCTTCCATGTACTTATATTTTTGTCCACTTGATTTTTTCTTGTTAATGTCTTCTAATATTATTAATGTGTTTGTATCTATGATTCCTTTCATATCTTGTATTTTTTTTCTTCATAAAGGTGATTGCTTTATTATTTTGCATATAGGTAATCAGAGCAGTTACATCTTTATTGTGAATTATGGCTCTAAGAATTTAAAAGTGCTTTTCTTTTTGTCATTTAATTGTTTTTGCTTGAATTCCATCTTGTCTGATAGCAGTCTGGTACTCCATTTTTCTTATTGTTTCCATTTGTCTGATTTGTGTTCTGATTATTAGTCTTTCTGAATCACTGTTTTTTTAAATGTGTCTTTTATGTATAGCATATATTTGGGTCTTGCTTTGGGCCAGCTTAGAGATCTTTTTTATTTTAATGGGAGAGTTAAGTCCATTCACATGCAGGGAGCCCATACTCACTACAAAGACTTCCAATCTAGAGCATAAGCAGTCTCTTGCTGGGATTTACAATTACTTTCTTATTTTACTTACAGGTGCTTTAAAGTTTGAGCATTTTCTCTCTTCCATTGTGAAGGATGTGGTTTTGTCCGACTTTATTTATTCTCCTTGCTTTTCTGTATTGTTTTAAAGAAGATACGGATAAAACAGAAGTAAACATCTTATCTTTAACCACCTAAAAGTCCCTTATCTCTGTTTTTTAAAATGTCAAAGCTTAATGACTTCCTAATTATGTAGATTAAAGTTGAGAGATTTTTTATTTTTTTTATTTGATTGACTTTTTTCACACAGAGGAAGGAAGAGAGATAGAGTTAAAAATATCGATGAGAGAGAAGCGTCGATCAGCTGCCTCCTGCACAACCCCCACTGGGCATGTGCCAGCAACCAAGGTACATGCCCTTGACCGGAATCAAACCCAGGACCCCTCAGTTCGCAGGCCAATGATGCTCAATCCACTGAGCCAAACCGGTTTCAGCAGTTGAGAGATTTTTAAATCTTATGTTCATTAAATTGTAAGTTATGTTTTGGGACAAGGTTTTTGATTCTAATCAGAAAAGAAATAATACATGTGGCAGAGACATATGTATTATTTACAAAGATCAGGTTTTATGAACTATTAATTTCAATATTAGCTTCTACAATTCTAGAATCAAATATCTGTAATAGATTTTGAGAGCCAATCTTATTCTATTCTTTTCTTTTAGTTGGGTACATTTTTCTAACTGTTCAGGACAGGTAAGTTTTTTATCTCTTCCTGACAATCTCCAGAAAGGAAAGAAAGAGACCACCCCACTCAGGATCCTCATTCTGATGTTTAATTCTATTTTCTGTTAGAAATTAAGTCTTTCTTTTGGTTTGGGCTTCTGTTGTCAGAGTGATAAAATGTTCAGCATTCTATCATTACTTAAAGACAATAAAGAACTTGACCGTAGGTTTTTGTTTCTTCACTATATAAAACAGTTTTCATTCCTTTAGGTACTCTTTTTTATATTTTTATTGATTTTCTATAGAGAGGAAGGGAGAGGATAGAGAGTTGGAAACGGCATGAGAGAGACATCAATCAGCTGCCTCCTGCATGCCCCCCACTGGGGATGTGTGGGCAACCAAGGTACATGCTCTTGATTGGAATCGAACCTGGGACCTTTCAGTCCACAGGCCGATGCTCTATCCTATCCACTGAGCAAAACCAGTTTCTGCTAGATACTCTTAATATGAATCATTTTCTATTCTATTAGTCACTTTGATAATTTTTCTTTTTTCACATCATTTATAGTGTGTAATTGACCCCAATTTATTTTTAAAATAAAGACATAGTATCCAACATAAAATGTAGCAGAAAAAACAAATTCACAAAATTTGAATGACTTTTAAAAGAAATGATTTACAATTGGGTGTTTTTCTCATGACAGCTCTGGTTTTCTGATTTATAAGGAACTACATCAACCAGGTCTATTTTTATTATTCATCAAAATAAACATAATTGTAGCTTGTCATATTTAGAATCTGTGATAGTCAGAAAGAGATTATCTGTGGAGAAAAAGATCTTGCTAAGGAAATGAAAGTCTAAATTATATAAAGCAAAAATATCCATTTATTTACAAACAACAAACATCCATGATAAATAGGATTAATCCTCCCTTGGCAGATGGTGTAATTTATTAATTACAGTTCTAGCCTGTTTGGCTCAGTGGCTAGAGCATTGGCCCTCGGACTGAAGGGTCTCAGGTTTGATTTCAGTCAAGGGCACGTACCTCAGTTGCAGGCTTGATCCCTGGCCGCAGTCTTGGCCTTTGCAGAAGGTAACCAATCTATGTCTCTCTCTCACTTGATGTTTCTCTCACTCTGTCTCTATCTAAAAATCAGTGGAAAATATCATTGGGTGAGGATTAACAATACTTACATACATACATATATACATACATACACACACATTATTAATTAAACTAGGGACCCGGTGCACAAAATTTGTGCACTGATGGGGGGGATCCCTCAGCCCAGCCTGTCCCCTCTCACATACTGAACCCTCAGGGTATGTCCTACTGATGACTTAAGCTGCAGTCTGGCCTCCCTTTGTGGGAGGGGACTGAGTTGATTAGGGGAAGGCACCAGCCCCATCACCCCACTGCTGTAGCCACTGCCAGTCATCGCAGCCACCAAGATGTTTTCATCAACACGAACTCTAGTCCCTTCACCATGAGAAAATGACAACTTTCTTTAGGCATTTTCAAGATGTGTCTTTCATAGGATATGACAATGGTTGGCAAACCATGGCTCGCAAGCCACATGTGACTTTTTTTTTTAATCCTCACCTGAGGATATGTTGCCATTGATTTTTAAAGAATGTGGAAGAAAAAGGGAAAGACAGAAACATCAAAGTAAGAGGAACACTTTGATTGGTTGCCTCCTGCATGAGCCCTGACTTGGGCTCCAGCCAGGGAGGAGCCTGAAACCTAGGTACATGCCCTTGATCAGAATCAAACCTGGACCCTGTGGTCAGCAGGCCTAGGCATTATCCACTGAGCCAAACCAGCCAGGGCAGGATATGATGTTTCTTATCCCTCCAGCAGTGGACCTTTTTTTTTTTCTTCAGGAGTATGGTGGAAAAACCCTAGATCACATTTTTGGATTGTTATACCCAAGTTACTAAGAATATGAGCAGTGGTATACAGGGAGCTTAGCTAATGAGCAATCAGAAAAGGTATTTTCCTCTGTAATTCACACCAATCGCTGATTGTCTCCGATCGCCAGCTCCACCCCTGCCCAGGCTCCAAGCATCTGGCCAGGCTTGGGGTCTGGGAAGGGTTCCCCCAGCTCCCTTTCATCATAGGCTCTGCCCCTGCCCAGGAGCCCCCTGGCTCAGGCCCTTCCCAGTTTGCTTAGGACCCACGTGGGACCTATCTTGGAGTGACCTGGGTGCCTAGAAAATTCCTGGGACTGAGGCTGCTGAGCGACTATGTATGCAAATTAACCACCATCTTTGTTGGGTTAATTGGCATACTCTGGCTGTGAGTGTAGCGGAGTTATGGTCAATTTATTTACATGTTTTTCTATTATTAGGTACTGGGGACCCAGTGCATGAATTCGTGCACCTTAAAAGGGGAAGGGTGCAGTCGAAACAAGAGCGGGTCTCAGCCCAACCTCCAGGCCCCAGCCAGGCCACTCCTACCACAGACCCTGGTCCCATCTGGCAGGTTAGCTCTCGCTGCCGCTGCTCCCACGTGCTGATTGCACAGTCCCACTTGCACCTGCTGACAGGGCTGAGTGATTGGGGCCCATGCTGGTTGTTGGTAGCAGGTGCGAGCAGTGGCTCTGGCACAAGCAGTGGGTGTGAGTGGAACTGGTGCAAGCTCAGGGTGGGCTGCAGTGTGTAGGAGCAAAGAATTTCCACCCTGATGGCAGCAACTGGCGTCCCGCCTTGGTCTGGGGCCCCTGCTCACCTGCTCCACCATCCATTCGAAACTGATACCTGCCATGTTCTGTGCTCTGCTGCCTGCTGCGGCTGCCCACCATGTTTTGCGCTCACTCCCTGTTGATCAGTGCACGTCATAGTAACAGTTGTTTGGTTGTTCTGCTGTTCTGTCTTTGCATATTAGCCTTTTATTATATAGGATGATACCAGTCTCTTATTTTCATTAAAGTTGTTTCTTCACCACTAATCTGAATAATAAAATGATTATTCTAACAGTAGCCTATATTTCACAAGACTGCCCACTTTACAATGAGTTTGTAAAATTTGTAAAGTTACCTGTAAATAAAACCATGTAAAAATGACAGGATTTAAAAGAAGATAATCTAGTCAATTTCTGTTTAGATAGTAACCCAGCCCCAATTGACTGAAGCAAAAAAAGGTGGCTTTATTAGCTGATTGAAATGGTAGAAAGGACAAGGATTATGCTGGTCTCATGGATGCCTAGGAACTCAGATATGGTCATATGAGAGTGGCTTCTCTCCTGAGATCTGAACTTTTCCTCCTCTTTCTAACTTGTGTGTCTGCTTTTCTCCTGCTGCTTTCTCTGTGAGGTCAACTGTATATTTTGAGATCAAAGAAGACATAATTTTACTTGATGAATCAAGTGAGAAATAACTAAAAAGGTTTTGGGTCTGGTTTACATATCCACCCCTGGACTAGTAATACAATAGCTATTTAAATCCAATTTTAAATTAATTAAAAATTTAAGAATTTATTTACACTAGCCACATATCAAATGCAACATATTGAATGGTGCACATTATAGAACATTTTCATTATTAAATAAAGCTCAGCCTAGCTGTTGTGGCTCAGTGGTTGAGCATTGACTTATGAACCAGGAGGTAATGATTCAATTCCCGCTCAATTCCTGGGTTTCAGGCTCGATCCCTGATCACTCAGGAAGCGGCCAGTCAGTGATTCTTTCTCATCATTAATGTTTCTACATCTTTTCCTCTCCTCTCTGAAATTAGTACAGTGGTACCTCGAGATACGAGTGCCCTAACATACGAGATTTTTGAGATATAAGCCATCGAGCGAGCGATTTTTGCTTTGAAATATGAGTAACAGTTGAGATACGAGTAATCTCGCAGATTGGCTGGCTGCACACGACCCATCAGTTTACTGCGACTCGAGCGTCTTATAGTTTCCCACACCTCAAGGTTACCGAACGAATTAAACTCGTATCTCGAGATACCACTATAAAAATATATTTTAAAAAAGAAAGAAAGATAGCTCAGATAGCATGGTTGGACCATAAACTCCTTAGGAATCCTATCTAATAAACAGCAATATGCAAATTAACCCTATATCTGCTACACCCACAGGTCACTCCCACAAGCCATGTCCCCCAGCCAATCAGGAGCAAATATGCAAATTAACCCAACCAAGATAGCTGCCACCACAGAGAAAGCCAGAGGGAGGCTTGGGTTGCCCCAGCGATGGAGGAAGCCAAGCTTTCCACACACCCTGGCTGCCTCTGCTTAAGGCTACAAAGTTTCAATTATAGAAGATAAATAAATTCCAAGTGAGCAGAAGGCTTAGCTCTGCTCCAGGTTACAAAGTTTTCATTGTAGAAGATAAATAAATCCCAGATAGTAGGGCCTCTGTTTGGGTCGTCCGGGGACATGGCTGGCCTGCAAACCACCACAGGTTCTTGCCCAGGCCGCCTCATGCCCCAAGGGAACCCTACCCTGATCCAGGACACCCTTCAGGGCAATCCAGGTAAGATCAGACCTAAACAGACAGTTGGACATCCCTCTTACAATCCAGGACTGCTGGCTCCCAACTGCTCACTTGCCTGCTTTCCTGATTGCCCCTAAACGATTCTGCCTACCAGCCTGATCGACGCCTAACTGCTCTCCTGCCAGATGGTTTGCCCCTAACTGCCCTGTCCTGCAGGCCTGGTGCCTTTCAACTGCTCTCTCTACAGGCCTGGGTCCCCCTAAACTGCCCTTCCCTGCAAGCCTGGTCACTCCCAACATCTCTCCTCTTCTGGCCTGGTCATCCGTAACTGCCCCCCTCTTCTGTAGGCTTGATCGCCCCTAAATGCCTTCTCTTGCAGGCCTGGTCTTTTCCAACTGCCCTCCCCTACTGGCCATCTTGTGGTGGCCTTCTTATGTCTACATGGGGGCAGGGTCTTTGACCACATGGGGCCAGCCATCTTGTGTGTTGGAGTCATGTTCAATTTGTATATAACTCTTTTATTAGATAAGAGGATAGAGGCTTGGTGCATGGGTGGGGGCTAGCTGGTTTGCCCTAAAGGGTGCCTTGGATCAGTTCTGTTGGGGCATGGGGCAGCCTGGGAGAGGAGCCTGTGGTGATTTGCATGCCAGCCACATTCCCCAGCGACCCAAGTGGAGGCCCTGGTGTCTGGGATTTATTTATCTTCTACAATTAAAACTGTAGTCTGCACCAGAGCAAATCTCCTGCTCTCTCCACAGAAACAGCCATTTCTGTTGCGATTTATTTATCTTACATAATTGAAACTTTGTAGCCTTAAGCAGAGGTCTAGACATGCTAGGACTGCAGAAGGTTGGCTTCTTCCATCACCAGGGGCAACCCTCACCTCCTGTTCTCTCCAGCTTTTGTGGCTGCTGCCATTTTTGTTGGGATTTATTTATCTTCTATAATTGAAACTTTGTAGCCTTGAGTGGAGGCCTAGACCTACCAGGGTGTGTGGAAAGCTTTGCTTTCTCCATTGCCGGGGAAACCCAAGCCTCTCTCCTGCTTACTTGGTGGCTGCAGCCATCTTGGTTTAGGTTAAATTGCCTACACCTGATTGGCTGGTGGGTGTGGCTTGTGAGTGTAGCAGAATGAAGGTTAATTTGCATATCACTCTTTTATTAGATAGGATGACTTTTATGATGTTGAGGTGTGATTCTTCTATTCCCACCTTGCTGAGAGTTTTTACCAAGAAAGGGTGTTGGATTTTGTTAAATGCTTTTTATGCATCAATTGATATGACTTATGTGATTTTTCTCCCTCAGTTTGTTTAGGTGATGTGTCACGTTTACTGATTTGCAAATATTGTACCATCCTTGTATCCCTGGTATAAATCATACTTGGTCATGGTTTATGATCTTTCTGATATACTGCTGGATCTGATTTGCTAGAATTTTGTTGAATATTTCAGTATCTATGTTTATGAGGGATATTGGTCTGTAATTTTTTTTTCATTGTGTTGTGTCTTTATCTCGTTTTGGTATTGGGGTGATGCTAGCTTCATATAAAGAGTTTGGAAGTGTTCTTCCTCTTCAATTTTTTGGAATTGACTGAGGAGCACAGGTTTTAGTTCTACCTTGAATGTTTGGTATAACTCTTTTGTGAAGCTGTCTGGGGCAGGTCTTTTGTTTGCTGGAAGGTTTTTGATGACTGCTTCAATTTCCTCCATAGTTATTGGCCTATTCAGGTGTTTAGAATCTTCCTGATTGAGTTTTGGAAGGTTGTATATTTCTAGGAATATGTCCATTTTTCCCAGGTTATCTAGTTCGTCAGAATAGAGGTGTTCATAATATTTTTTAACAATCCTTTGTATTTCTGTGGGGTCTGTTTTTATTTTTTCTCTTTCATTTCTGATTTTGTTTATTTGAGTCCTCTCTCTTTGCTTCTTGGTAAGTCTGGCTAGTGGTTCATCGATCTTATTTGTCCTTTCAAAGAACCACAAGCTCTTGGTTTCATTGATTATTTTTTGTTTGTTTGTTTGTTTTGTTGTTTTGTTTTTTGGTCTATATGTCATTTATTTTTGCTATAATCTTTATTATCTCATTCCTTCTGCTCATTCTGGGCTTTTCTTGTTAATCTTGCTAATTCTTTGAGTAGTAGCATTACATGATTTACTATCACTTTTCCTTGTTTTTATATTTTTATTTTTTTTAATTCTTATTATTCAGATTATTACATTTGTTTCTCTTTTCTTTCCCTCCATAGCACCCCTCCGCCCAGCTCCCACCCTTCTCTCTGCCCTTCCCTTCCTCCCATTGACCTCATCCATAGGTGTATGATTTTTGTCCAGTCTCTCCCTGTATACCCCTCACCCCTTTCCCCCTGAGAATTATCAGTCCACTCCCTTTCTGTGCTCCTGATTCTATTATATTATATTCACCAGTTTATTCTGCTGATCAATTTTTTTAATTCCCTTAATTTTTAGATTTACTTGTTGATAGATTTATTTGTTGTTCATAATTTATTGGCTTTTACCTTTTTCTTCTTCCTCTTCTAAAAGAGTACCTTTCAGCATTTCATATAATACTGGTTTGGAGTTAATGAACTCCTTTAGCTTTTTCTTCTCTGTGAAGGTCTTTATCTGCCCTTCAATTCTGAATAATAGCTTTGCTGGATAGATTATTCTTGGTTGTACGTTCTTGCTATTCATCACGTTGAATATTTCTTGCCACTCCCATCTGGCCTGCATCGTTTCTGCTGAGAAATCAGCTGACAGTCCTATGGGTATTCCCTTGTAGGTAATGAACTGTTTTTCTCTTGCTGCTTTTAATATTCTCTCTTTGTCTTTTGCTCTTAGTATTTTAATTATGATGTGTCTTGGTGTAGTCCTCTTTGGATTCCTTTTATATGGGGTTCTGTGTGCTTTCTGGACTTGTAAGTCTATTTCTTTTACCAGATGTGGGAAGTTTTCAGTCATTATTTCTTTAAATAGGTTTTGAGTATCTTGCTCTCTCTCTTCTTCTGGCACCCCCACAATTCTGATGTTGGTACGCTTGAAGCTGTCCCAGAGGCTCCTTACATTATCTTCACATTTTTGGATTCTTTTCTCTTCTTGCTTTTCCAGTTGAATGTTTTCTGCTTCTTTATATTTCAAATTTTTGACTTGATTCTTGCCTTTCTCTAGTCTGCTGTTTGGACTCTGTATAATAGTTTTTATTTCAGTCAGTGTATGTTTTCAGTGTATGTTTAATTTCTAGTTGGTCCTTTTTCATCTTTAGTTGGACATTTTCCATCTCTAGTTGAATCTTTTGCATCTCTAGTTGGTCCTTTTTCATCTCCTCTTGGCTCTCGCTAATTTTATCCAACTTTTCTAGCATATTCTTGAAAAACCTTATGAGCGTGGTTTTGAACTCTATATCCAGTCGTTTCTTTTCCTCCATTTCTTTTGTTTGTGATCCCTTCCCATGTCTCGGCATTTTCACTATGCCGGGAGAAATTCTGTTGGATTCAGCCTTATGATACCAAACTTTCAAAACTGCAGAAACCTCTCTGTTTAGCTTGGAAGGGGTGGGTCTCAGGGCTTAAGGGACGGCCTTGCCTTTCAGTCGGCCCCGCCCTCCACGGCCCCTGAGTCTCACGAGACTAGTTAGTCGCTGGAGCGGTCCTTGTGCGCGCACGCCCGCATTGCCTCCAGACAGCTGCCCTTCCGGCTCCCCTGGGCCCCAGGACCACACAAGTTTAGGTCCTCAGGGTTTCACCCGAAACTGGGGCTTAGTGGAGTCAGAAGTGGCATGGTTGGGAGGGTCTGTCTCCTGCCCACTTGTGAAAGCCAGCGGCACAATGAGCAATCTGTCCTCTGCACCTAGTGCTGTGCGCGCTACCAGACCTCTCATCTTTTGCGACTCCCCTAATTTTCCATGCACCTCTCCCTTTTTACAGTCCAAACTCCCCCCGTATGAGTTTTGGCTGGATCTGGGGTTTAGTGTCGCAAAATAAGGCGTTCAATGCCTTTGAGAGTCTCTGTTTCCCTTCTGCCAGAGAAAACTAGCCAGGTACTCCAGCACCTGCTCTCTTCACGCACGCATCTCTGTACCTCAGCTTTTTGCAGCTCCTCTGGTTCTCCTTGAGCCCCTCTCTTTCCTTCTAGTTGTAGAATTTCCACTCAGCCAGCTTTCCTGTGGTTCTGGAGGATGTCTGTTCTGTCTTAGTTGTAGTTTTGAAATTGTTGTGCGAGGCAGCAGTGTAGGTGTTTACCTATGCCACCATCTTGGATTCTCCCTCCTTTTTTTTTTTTTGATGTATTTTGTGGATTTTTCACAGAGAGGGGGGGAAGGGACAGAAAGCCAGAAACATCGATGAGAGAGAGACATCGATCAGCCGCCTCCTGCACACCCCCTACTGGGGATGTGCCCACAACCAAAGTACATGCCCTTGACCGGAATCGAACCTGGCACCCTTCAGTCTGCAGGCTGACACTCTATCCACCGAGCCAAACTGGTTTTGGCCATTTTTTCTTGTTTTTTTTTGATGTAGGCCTGTAGAGCTATAAACTTCCCTCTCAGGACTGCTTTCATTGTGTCCCATAGGTTTTGGATTGTGTTTTTATTGTCATTAGTTTTCAGAATGTTTTTAAATTTTTCTTTGATATCATTGGTAACCCAATCAATATTTAATGACATACTAGTCAGCTTCCAAGTGTTTGAGTGTTTTGGATTTTTTTTTATTGTAGTTTATTTCTAATATTATACCATTGTGGTCTGAAAAGATGCTTGGTATGATTTCAATCTTCTTGAATTTGGGGAGACTGCTTATGACGCAGTATGTGGTCTGTTTTTGAAAATGTCCCATGTGTACTTGAGAAGAATGTATATTCTGCAGCTTTGGGGTGAAATATTCTGAAGATGTCAGTTAAGTCCATTTGATCTAGTGAGTCATTTAGGTTTGTTGTTTCTTTGTTGATTTTTTTGTCTAGAGGATTTATCCAGTGATGTCAGTGGTGTATTAAAGTCCCCTATAATGATTGTATTGTTATGTATTTCTCTTTTGATATCTTCCAGGAGATTTTTTTTATGTATTTGATTGCTCCTGCATTGGTTGCATATATTACCAGGGTTATACCCTATTGCTGTATTCATCCTTTCAGTATTATGAAGTGGCCTTCCTTATCTCTTCTTATAGCCTTCACTTTGAGTTCTGTTTTGTCAGATGTAAGTATTGCTAAACCAGCTTTTTTTTTTTTCTTTCATTTCCATTTGCCTGAAATATATTTTCTCACTCCTTCACTTTCAGTCAGTGTGAGTCCCTTGTTCTGAGGTGGGTCTCTTATAGATAGCATATATGTGGGTTATGTTTTTTGTTTTTTTTTTAATCTATTTAGCCACTTGATGTCTATTGATTGGGGCATTTAGTCCATTTACATTTAAAGTTATTATTGAAAGGTACTTGATTGTAGCCATTTTTATTTTTTGAGGCTGTGTTCCTTCTTGCCTTTTTGTTTCTTCTTTTTACAGCATTCTCTTTAGCATTTCTTGAATTGCTGGTTTGGTAGTGATAAACTCCCTTAGTCTTTTTTTGCCTGTGAAGAACCTGATTTCCCCTTCAATTTTGGTTGATAGTCTTGATGGATAGAGTATTCTTGGATTGAGTCCCTTGCTTTGTACCACTTTGTATATCTCCTTCCATTCCCTTATGCTTGTTTTGTTTCTGTTGAGAAATTATTTGAAATCTGATGGGAGATCCTTTGAAGGTAACTCTCTCTCTCTCTCTTGCAGCCTTTAAGATTCTCTCTTTCTCGATAATATTTGCCATTGTAATTATGGCGAGTCTTGCTGTAGATCTTTTGGGATTTATCTTGCTTGGGATTCTTTGTATCCTTTTCCCCCACAGATCGGGGATGTTTTCTGTTATTATTTCTTCAAATAAATTTTCTAATCTTTGCTGCTCTTCTTGTCCTTCTTAAAGCCCTATTATACATATGTTATTTCATTTTGCATTGTCCTAAAGCTCCCTTAGGCTTTCCTCCTGCTTTTTAATTTTTTTCTATAGTTGCTGTTTAGATTGGGCTTGTTTCACTACCTGATATTCTAACTCGCTAATTCGGTCCTCTGCTTCTTCTAGTCTAATGTTGAAGCCTTCCATGGTGTTTTTGCTTATAGCAATATCATTTTTCATTTCTTCCTGATTTTTGGATAGGTTGTTCATTTTCTCGTCCATCCAGTGTATGAATTGTATGACCATTACTCTGAATTATTTTTCTGTCATGTTGCATGCTCCTGTTTCACATATTTCCTTACTTGGTGATTCCTCCTTTCTCCTCTGGGGATTGCTTTGTTGTCTCCCATTCTGACTATCACCAGAAGGTTTAGATGTCAAGTTGTGGGGGCTTGGACCATGTGCAGTGGGAGTTTTGCACCCCTCAAGTGTCACTGAAGATCTCTGATACCAAAATGTGTGGTTGCTGTGGGTTGGTGGTAGCCATGCTTGCTCTGAGTCAGTCATAGGTGCTTAGTGTGCTCTTCTGTGTGCACACACAGAATCAGGGAAGCTGCCTGTTCCATGTTGAAACAGGAAACTCACTGGCGAGTGCCAAAAATCAAAGTCCCTATTGCATGTCAGGAATCAGAGGCTCTCTGTCACCATGCCGAGAATCAAGTATCAGAGTCTCTGTTTCTTGGTACTACCTTGCACTGAGAATCAGGTTCCTGTGTGCACATGTGCCAAGAATTGGAATCACTGGCTCTTAGTGTGAATGTATTTGGAATCAGGGATCTTAGGCTCAGATAATGAGGAACGCAGTCTAGTCACTGGTGGAGACTGGGTTGCTCAGTCACACTGTGTTGGCAGGAGGTCCACTTCTATTCTGTGGTAAACAGCCTTCTGTGTGCACTTGCCCTCAATCAAAATCAGGTGGCACTGTCACTTGGTGTGAGTGTGGGGTCTGGTCGTGCGGGTGTGCACTGTGCAGAACAGATTCCCTGTGTCCATGGACCCAGGCTCAAATTCAGCACTGCCTTCTTGTGTTGGCATAGTCTCTTTGTGGGGATCACACTCCCTGAGACCACACATCGAGGTTTAAATTCATTGCAGCCTCTCCGCTAAGGTGCATGTCCTGGTTATGGGAAACAAACTCCCCAGGTTTGCATCCCCAGGCTCAAATTCAGGGCTGTCTCCTTGTGTGGATGCCAGATCTGGTTGTAGAAAATCACTTCCCTAAGGGTGAGAAGCTAGTCTCAAATTCAGCTCAGTCTCCCTGCCTGGGTGGGGAGATGAGTCACGGAAACAAATTCCCCAAGTTTGTACGTCTGGGCTCAAGTTCAGTGCTGTCTGCCTGCCTTGTGTGCATGGGGGATCTGGTCACAGAAACTATCTCTTTAGGGATGAGCCACTAGGTTCTAATTCCACTCAGTCTCCCTGTCTGGGTGGGAGACTAGTTGTGGGAAAAAAACTTCCTGTGCATGACACCAAGGCTCAAAGTCAGGCAGAGTCGCTACTGCTTTGTGTGTGCAGAGAGCTTTATTGTGCGGCTGGGTTCTAGTAGTTTCTATGTCGCTGCCCTGGGGGTGACAGGGGAGGGGGATTGGTTTTGTTACTCACAGAAATCTGCCACTGGGTGCCTGGAGTCTTGATGTCTTTAGGTCTGCAGCTGTGGTGGCAGGTCTGAATTTGAGCCTGTGGCTGTAGGTTCCTGGTTTGTTTCTGAGACCAGACTCAACCAGTTCTGTTCTTTAAGATGGCATGGTCTCTGTACCACTGGTATCCTCTACAGAGTGTTTGTGGCAGCTGTGGGGTTTTGCCATCAAAGAATGCCCAGATTGGCAACCCCCAGGAAGAACTTCAGGGTCTAATTATCCCTATTTCACTCACACACACACACACACACATGTCCACACACACCTCTATTGCTCTCTCACTCTCTCACACACTCTCCCTCCCTACCTCATTCCAGTCGCCATCTTAAGGACCAACACCTTTGCTTATACTCTATTTTATGTTCATTCTGGAATTCTTTTTTTTTAAATCCTCAATCCAGGATATTTTTTCCATTGATCTTTAGAGAAATAGTGGAAGGGAGGGAGGAAGGCTGAGAGAGAGAGAAACATCTGTGAGAGAGACACATCAACTGATTTGCCTCTTGCCTTTGCCCTGATGGGCTGGGATTAAACCTGCAACTGAGGTACCTTCCCATGATGGGAATCAAATCTTTAGGTTTGTGGACTGACGCTCTAACCACTGAGCAACCAGCCAGGTTGAATTCTCTATCTTTATTCTATCTTATTAGCCCTACACTTAGCCATCATACTTTGCCATCCCTTAGAATTGATCACTTTAAAAACAATTTGTTTTCTATTACTTACTCTATTCTCACTGAAGATATTGAAACTGGTAGTTCTTATACATTTGTGTTTTGTTGTGTTTTCCTTCTTCCAGTCTGTTAGACTGGCTACCTTGTCTCAGTGGAAATTCTTTGTCTGCTGTTCCACTGTGTTCTCATTTGTACCTGAGCAAAGATGTCTGGATCTGAATTCTTTCATCTTCTCACTCTCTGAAAACTTTGTATCTTCATCATTCTCTCTTCCTTTTCTGTTTCTGTAAAGATATCCTTTCTGCCTTTGCTTCCAAAATATATTGTTCTATCCCACCCTCTTGATTTGCTCTATAGTCTTGCTTCATTAGTTGCCCTCTTTGGTTAAATCACTAATTTCTCGACCTCAGACTCCTATTTTATCTTCAGAATCCATTTCAAATTGCATTTTTTTATGTAGCCTTTATTTATTTAGTGAGAATTAAGTGTACTTTTTTCTGTACTTTGTATTACTGTCATAAAAATTAATATGTTGTTGTTAATCCTTACTCAAGGATATTTTTCCATTAACTTTTAGAGAGAGAGAGGGGGAGGGGGAGGGAAGGGGGAGAGAGGAGGGCGAGGGGAGGGGGAAGGAAACACTGATGTGAGAGACACACATTGATTGGTTACCTCCTGTATGTGCCCAGGCCAGGGCTGGGAATTGAGCTTACACCGAGGTATGTGCCTGTGACCTGAATTGAACCCTTGACTCTTTGCTCTGTAGGCTGATGCTCCATCCACTGAGCCAAAATGGCTAGGGCTAAAGATTATTTTATTTTGACTAATTATAACACACTTTGAATATTTAAACTTTCTAATCTAGAAATACTATACTTTAGTCATAGCCTGTTTTGCTCAGTGGATAGAGCGTTGGCCTGCAGGCTAAAGGGTCCCATGTTCAAATGTGGTCAAGGGCACATGCCCTGGTGATGGGCTTGATCCCCAGGAAGGAAGTGCAGAAGACAGCCAGTCAGTGATTATCTTTCACAATTGTTGTTTCTCTCCCTCTCCCTTTGTCTCTGAAATCAATAAAAATATATTTTAAAAAAGGAAATACTGTACTTTATTTAAAAATCTGTAGCATTGTGAAATAATGATTTGAACTCTTTCATTATTGTGATTTTTAATTCATTGAATATATTTCTAAACGCTGATTATTTCGATTCAAGTTACTTTTTGTTAAATTTCATTAACCCTTAGAATTCTAAGTGTAATGATATTAAGTTAGATCATGGACTAGTTTTCTCCTCTAATAGCATATTAATAACAAGTGCTGGTGAGGATGTGGAGAAAAGGGAACTCTAGTACCCTGCTGGTGGGAATGCAGATTGTTTGTAGCCACTATGTTCTTACTCCTTTTGTGTCTTAATAATCAAGTGCTCTTTGGCATTGGTTTCTTTGGCTTCAATTTTTGGATGTAGAGCTTACTTTTTTCTCCTAATATCTGCATAACTTACTTAGAAAGCATTTAAGCTACAGATGGTTGTGTAACTGGGTCTTGTTTCTATTGATTTATCCAGTATATCCAAAATATCTACAAAGCTAAAATAATTTGGGGCCTGACTTTTCTAACTGTGGACCTGTGCTAGGACCCACAGTTTTTTTCTCCTTTATTTTCATCTTCATGGTTTTGTAAAAAGAAACCTTCTTAACTTGTAATCTAACTACAAAGTTAATAACATTAACTTTTAAGGAGAGAAATGCATAGAAAGTTTGAGAGAGTGATAAATTTGCTAATTACCAAATAGCATGACTAGTACTGTCAAAGGAGCAAGGTAAGAGAAAGAATGGCCCTTTTCCTTTAGATCAAGCATGTTGGCCTGGTGGCCACATGTTTTACATGCTTGCTTTAGATCCATTGTTCCCATCATTTGTATGTAAATATCTGGTAAAGCAGTGGATCTAGTGGTTTCTTCAGTGTCATATTGTCCAGTCATTTTACACATTTACACTTCTAATCCAGGATTTAGGTTAGTTCATTCAATCCATCAGCAAACACTTATTCAATTTTTATCAGTGTTTAAAGCACAGCCCTGGGCCTTTGAGAATGTTGCTTTCCCAATCAGCAGTTCTAGTTGGATTGATAAATATTGATAATGCCAAACTAGAAATAAATACCAATGAATCATATTTAAGATAAGTGTTTGAAGGGTTTTTAAATTGGAGAGGTTGAGGGCCTATCTTTCAGACCTAATTAGCATAAAATCTTTCTCATGAGGTTAGTCATTTTGTCACCAGAGATGTTCTGAGAACATATTCCTTTTAAAGAGGATACAAATTGTGTGTTTATTCATCTCAGGAATGAAAACTCAATATATTTAATAAAATACCGCATGTTGTCCTGTACTAGACAGTTTCCTTTTAAATCAGTAAAATTGCCACATAATGAAGTGGGAGGGGGGACACTAACTTATATATTGGAAGACCTGGGTAGCTATGTGATTTGGCGTAACTTGGTTAAATTTCAATCCTTTTACCTGTAAAATTGAAATAATAAAGGTGACTCTGCTTATGCTCATAGACTTATTGTGAGAAATTACTACAATTAAAATTGGCCAAGCTTAATTAAATGTCTGTTATATTTTGACATGGTGGTCATTAGAATACATTTTAGAGCTCCCTAACCTAACAGAGTGAAAGTGAAGTAGTAGTGCAGCTGAAGACATTTTGTAAATTGTCAGTTACTATCTGGTTGTAAAGTGGCTTCTCCCAAACTGGACTGCTTTCTAGTGGCTTAACAACCCATTGTACACTCTTCCACCAAAGACAGCTCAGACTATCCCTTTGTTCATTAAAATTCGCCCATCAGATTTTAATTTTCAGGTAGTTTTCTCATCTTCCTAGACAGACCTGAATTCTCTTTATGCCAATAATTGTTTTCATAGCAAAAGCAGAAATTTATGTTAAATTTTCCTTATATGTGAATATAACTTGGCTGCCTGAAGTCAAAATCTTTATCATTTATCTATCAGATTTCACAATGTCTACTATTAATAAAGGAACTTGGTAAAATGATTACCTAATTCAGTGAAATATGTAAACTGTGGATCCTTAATAATGTCTTTTATTGGGCTTGATTTTCAGGTTAAAACTTCAACAACAAATTGTGAATATTGAAAATGCAGAGAAAGAGAAAAATGAAAATTCTGACCTGAAACAGGTATCCTATTTAGCAAACATTTTGCTTTATTTTTAAGGGCTTTTTAAAATCTATGTCTTGAAGCTTATTTCATTTCAGGGTGTCCTCAAGGGCACATTAACTGGGTGGGGTATTTGTGAGGGAAGATGTTTAGTATCCTCTGCTGCTCTT
Source organism: Lasiurus borealis (assembly GCA_004026805.1). NCBI lineage: Eukaryota > Metazoa > Chordata > Mammalia > Chiroptera > Vespertilionidae > Lasiurus > Lasiurus borealis. The sequence goes on from PVJN01004685.1 coordinate 42,466, forward strand.
ATACTCTACTAAATTTGTTTAGTGGCTTTAACATTTATCTTGTTCTCTTTTAAGCAAATCAGTAATTTGCAGATCCAAGTGACCTCACTTACACAGTCAGAGAATGAATTGCTGAATTCAAACCAAATACTGAAGGAAATGGTGGAGAGATTAAAACAGGAGTGCCGAAATTTAAGAAGCCAAGCTGAAAAAGCACAACTAGAAGTTGAAAAGTAGAGTTTGCTCTTTATTTTTTTTTATGTACAACTATTTCTTTTTTCCCCCTGCTATATTATATATAGTTATTTCAATGATGATTCCACATTGAATGTGTTTTGGGAACTAGTTATAAACACCCTTTGACAATATACAGTAGTCTGAGATAATGTGTTTTCTATTTCTAGAGAATGAACTTTATAGACTTTTGAATTCTTTTAATAATAATAAAAAAAGATATTTACGAAAGAAACCTTTTAAATTTCTCCCTGGCCATACTATTCTTGAAAACATCTTTATTCATTGAGTAAACCAATATATTTTTTACTTCAAATATCTAAATTAGTCTTCTGAGTGTCACATAGGTAGTAAGTTTGATTTTACTTGGGATGATATCTGTTTAATCCTAAAAGTTAAAGTCCATGTTTTGCCTACGTTCTTCTGATAGGACATTGGAAGAGAAACAGATCCAGTGGCTGGAAGAAAAGCAAAAGCTTCATGACCGTATCACAGACCGAGAAGAAAAGTATAATCAAGCTAAAGAGAAACTGCAGCGAGCTGCAATTGCACAGAAAAAGGCAAGTGATTCTTATTAAAGTGATTTCTACAGAGTAAAACATAATTAACTATTTTAGGAGAGTAAAATGTACAATGAAAACTGAGATTTTACTGTCTTAGTTCTTAAATATGACATTTTACTTTTAACCTTCCAGAGATAAATTGTGAAAATCCAAACGGCTCAACAGATTTATTTCTAAATTTTGTGTACAGGTCAGTTTTCAGAGCCAACATGCATTTTTTCACAGACTGTTTTTCAGTGATCATGTTTCTAGACCACCCACACAAATCTTATTTAAAGCATTGTCTATGTTTCAGCTTAACTAATATTGTAATATTGCTTTTGTGGTTAAAATGCTTTTTTGTTTCCAACTCAGGAACATAGGAGCAAGTACCTCCTTGCAATACAGGAGGAACTAGAACCCCTCTTGGCTTCTGAAATAGGCATGATAGTTCCAACAGCCACCCTCCTTTTAAGCTTCCCTTTTGTAGGCCTATTTTCCCCAGAACAGAATAAATTACTTTTCTTATAAATAGTCCAGGGCATCCTGGAAATAATGCAGTCAGATGATCACCTAAGACAGTGATTTCAACTTTTTTTCTACTTCAACAAACCCAAGAAGTATAGCATGACCCCTTTAATAACTACGACTCACTGTGGCAGTGATTTAGCAGTAATTTTAACAAAATTGATGCATGTTTGTTGGGATTGGGGTTGATTTGACATATCTCCATTTGATAAGTTCCCTTAGTCATGGCATTTGCTTTGAGAGGTAAGAAGATCTGAGATGAGAACAAGGTGCTTGTAGGCATAGCCATACCAGTGTCAATATCTGAAAGGTTAGCTGTTCACATTTGCATAAGAGAACTATATATTATTTACATATTTTGATTGAGAACCTGAGGACACAGTTCCTACTCACCTATTTATGTATTAACTATAACTGCCAAATGCTTTCTGATATTTATAACATGAGAAGTATAAAAGTTATTACTTCCCTATGTTTGTGGTTTCTGAGTATTGCTATTTTCTTCCCATAATACTGAAAGTAGTGTGATATTGAGATTAGAAAAACAGCATTTACAAATGGGAATTCCATTGTTTTATACTCAAATAATAAAGACTTATGTTGTTTGTCACTTTTTTTTTCTTTCAAGCCATGTAAGTACTGTGCATCATATGGGGATTGCTGTGGTTTCAGTGCCGTTTATAATGGGTAAACGGGATAATCTTAGAAAGTATTTATGCTTTCTTGTATTTGAAGCCTAGAAGCCTCTGAAGCCAAATGTTAGCTGGAAATCACTAGAAATTATAAGAGCTGATTTGATCTTTCACAGAAAAATTTTATGTTGAGGTTTTAGAGAAAGTATCTTAGAGATCAGATTCTAATTGTTGAAGTTAGTTTAGGTTGACTTATTTTAGAGCAAAAGTGACATCCAGTGGTGAGAGAGATTATCAACTAATCTCAGGTATACCAGAAATAGATGAGGAGGTGATATTTAAGAAGCCTGCAAAATAACCCTTTCATTAATTTTGTGAAATATTGGATGAAATATTTTTTACTGTAATGCCTGTCTAGTAATGGGTGTGAACATAATAAATGTCCATTTCACTTTTTAAAATAAGCTCAACTGAGTGAATAATTATAACCCAGAATTGTTCCATCACGTGAGATACTGCCCTGAAGATGGACAACTTTTAAGTAGATACAATTTTAGGGTTGGGGGAACTTTAGCACTCAGAGATAGTTTTTACAGATTAGGAAATTGAAGTGGTAGGTAACCAAGATCACTTGACTGCTAGAATCATTGCCATGACTAAAACCTACATCTTCCTATTCTCAAGCCTATGCTCTTTTTACACCTTTACTCTTTTAATTTCCCACTTTCTTTTATTCCAATTGCTTTCATTTTCTCTTCTTGGTAACCATAATACACATAAGTATTATTTTCTATGGCAGGATAATCACTAGAAAAATAATTTAATTCAAACCCTATACTACTTCTATATGAAAATTTTGGCTATAAGATTAAATAAATATTCATAAGAGTGCAACAGACTTTTTGGATGCTTTAAATGACACAAATTGTAAGTTTCTTGTGCATTAAGACTAAAACAAGACACAAAATATTAATTCCAGAGCAGAAATCATAATCCTTTAGAGTTACTTTCCTGGGAGAGGTTCTTACAGCTGGGGAATAGCAGCTTTATTTTCCCTCAGGCTGGTTAAGATGGCTCACTGTTTATTTGTGATTCCAACCTCCTAAGCACAAAGCTGTGTCATTTCTTGTGTTTCTGATAGTCTTTGGGTAGTAATATTTGCTATAATTTGTTTGGAAAAGCTTGACCAGGCACCTTGAGTTAGGAAGCTCTTCTTTATGGCTTCTCCACACATTCTTGAAGTACGACTATGCAGAGAGATTTCTTGGTATGAACACAGTGAGTTGTGCTTTTTTTTTTGAAGCACTTGAAGTGACAACTTATTTTTATTCTAAGGTATATCTCTCTGAAATAATTCTTGGTTAGATACTGTTTTAGATGGCTTATAAAAAAATATGCTCCATAGGCTTGAAGTTGTAAAATGTCTGTTGAATGAGTTGTGCAGCCTAGAGTTATGCCAAAGGGAAAATAAATGTCAGGATTCACTCCCGCTCTGACTATATAATCTAATTGTAGAAATAAGGTAACATGCAATACCTAAAGAATACTATTAATCACTCCCTGGTGATCTGTGTGCACACAGAAGTTTTAGAACTAGTGTGCCAGAGAGAAAAACCTTGCAGACAGAGAGTCTAGGTAGGAAGCTATTATACTAAACTTCAAATGAAATAGGATGTCTGAAATTTGGCCTTGGGGTACAGAAATGAAAATGAATGGTGACTTTCAGAAGTATTTTGAAGGAATTAAAACAGCATGGTATTGGCATAAGGATAGACAAATTGACAAACAGGACAGAAGAAAGACCAGAAATGGACCCACAAGAATATGAATACCTGAGGGATTGGGGAGATGGCTTATGATGGGAAGGCAGACCGCAAGATAGTGTGTGAAAGAATGAAAGGAGAGTGTGTGGACATACAGGGATTGTATATTTGTGGATGAGGGTCAGCTATACTCCATGGGACTATTGGGCCCGCTGGACCAGGCTCAGCTGACTGGGCAGCTTCCACTGCTGCTGAAATCTTTCCCACAGTGATGGGCTCTACCTTGGAGACCCTGCCATCTTGAAGGGGAGAGTGGCTGTAATCAGAAGACTATACATTCTGTGACTCTACAAACAGAACAACCAGGGACCAACTGCACCCCCAGAAAACTGGATCTCAGTCACTTGGAGGAGCTCTGCACCTTCTCAAGGAAAGATCAGATTACGCCTAAGGAGGGAGAGAACTACATAACTAGACACCTGGAGAAGACAGATCAGGGAGAGACAAAGAAACAGCCCACAAATGAAAGAAAAGGAGGCATCACCAAAAAAGGAAGTAAACAAAATGGAGACAAGCATCATGTCAGAGAAAGAATTCAGAGAAATGGTCATAAGGTGGCTGAAAAAAAAAAGGAAGACAAATTCAACAATATGTATAATAACCAAAAGCAAATGAAGAACCAAAAAGAAATGAAAAATGACATCACTGCTGTAAAGAACTCAATAGAAAGCATCAGTGGTAGACTAGAATAAGCAGAGGACAACATCAGTGAGCTACAAGACAAGGTAAGGAAAAATGCCCAAGCTGAGCAGCATCAAGGAAAAAATATTAAAAAACAAGAGGAGAGCCTGGGAACTTTGGGACAACACAAAACAAAACAACATTTGCATAATAAGTGTTCCAGAAGGAGAGGAAACTGAGTAAGGAATAGAAAACCTGTTTGAAGAAATAATGACAGAAAACTTCCCTGATATAGGGAAGAAAAAAACTCACACAAATCCAGAAAGCTCACAGAGTCCCAAACAAAATAAACTCCAGAAGACCAATGATAAGACAAATTAAAATTAAATTAGCAAACACCAACTACAAAGTGAGAATCTTAAAAGTGGCCAGAGAAAGACAGAAAGGATCCCCCATCAGACTATCAACCGATTACTCAACAGAAACACATCAGGTCAGAAGGGAATGGAATGAACTATACAGAGTCGTGCAAAGGAAGGGTCTGAATCCAAGAATACTGTACCCAGCAAGGCTACCAATCAAAATTGAGAGTGAAATCAGGAGCTTCACAGACAAAAGAGGACTAAGGGAGTTTATTACCACCAAACCAGCAATGTAAGAAATGTTAAAGGGTCTGCTGTAAAAAGAAGAAATGGGAAGCTAAGAAGAAACACAGTGGTAAAGAATAAAAATGGTGACAAACAAGTACCTATTAATAATAACTTTAAATGTAAATGGATGAAATGTCCCAATCAAAAGACATAGGATAACTGGGTAAATAAGAAATCATGACCCATATATCTGTTGTCCATAAGAAAACCACCTCAGAAAAAAAGATGCACAGAGACTGATAAAGAAAGGATGGACACGGATTTTTCAGGCAAATGGAAGTGAAAAAAAGCTGGAGTAACAATACTTATATCTGAAAAATTAGATCTCGAAGTGAAGGATATAACAAGGCCACTTCATAATAGTAAAGGGAGCAATCCAACAAGAAGAAATAACTCTGGTAAACATATGCACCCAATACAGGAGCATCCAAATACATTTAAAAACTTCTGGAGTATATCAAGGGAGAGATTGATAGCAATATAATCATAGTAGGGGACATTAATACCCCACTTGCATGATTAGACAAACAAAAAATCAGCGAAAAAACATTAATCCTAAATGACTCACTAGATCAGATGGAATTAATTGACATCTTCAGAACATTTCACCCCAGAGCCACAGAATATACATTCTTCTCAAGTTCACATGGGCCATTTTCAAAGATATACCATTTATTGAGTCATAGGCAAAGTCTCTTCAAATTCAAGAAGATAGAAATCATATCAAGCATCTTCTCAGATCACAATGGCATTAAACTAGAAATCAACTACAATAAAAACATTCCAAAAAAAATCAAACACCTGGAGGCTAAGTAGCATGCTATTAAACAATGACTGGGTTAACAGATCAAAGAAGAAATAAAAAACATCATGGCAATAAATGATAATGAAAACACAACAATCCAATATCTATGGGACACAGAGAAAGGAGTCTTGAGAGAGAAGTACATAGCTCCACAAGCCTACTGCAAAAAAAAACAAACAAACAAGAAACAATGGTAATAAATTACCTAACCTGACATGTCAGAGTTAGAGCAACAAGAAAAGCCCAGTGTAAGCAGAAGGAAGGAAATAATAAAGATCAGAGCAGAGATAAACGACATAGTGACCAGAAAAAAAAAATACAAAAGACCAATAAAACCAAGATCTGGTTTTTTGAAGAGATAAATAAGATTGACGAACCTGTAGCCAGGCTCACCAAGAAGCAAAGAGAGAGGATCCAAATAAACAAAGTCAGAAATAAAAGGGGAAAAATAACAACAGACCCCAAAGAAATACAAAGGATTATTAAAAAATACTATGAACAGCTCTATTCCAACAAACTAGACAACCTGGAGGAAATAGACCTATTCCTAGAAACATACAACCTTCCAAAACTCAATCAGGAAGAATCTAAACACCTCAGTAGGCCAATAACTATGGAAGAAATTGAAGCAGTCATCAAAAAGCTTCCAGCAAACAAAAGCCCTGGCCCAGATGGCTCCATATGGGAGTTTTACCAAACATCCAAGGAAGAACTAAAAGTTATTTTCCTCAGTCTATTCCAAAAAATTCAAGAGGAAGGAACACTTCCAAGCTCCTTCTATGAAGCCAGCAGCACCCTAATAACAAAACCAGATAAAGACAACACAATGAGAGGGAATCATAGGCCAATATCCCTAATGAACACAGATGCCAAAGTCCTCAACAAAATTCTAGCAAATCGGATCCAACAGTACATCAGAAAGATTATACACCATGACCAAGCAGGATTTATACCAGGGATGCAAGGATGGTACAATATTTGCAAATCAATAAATGTGATACATCACATAAACAAATTGAGAGATAATAATCACATAGTCATATAAATCAGAGAAAGCATTTGACAAAATCCAACACCCTTTCTTGATAAAAACTCTCATCAAAGTAGGAATAAAAGGATTTTATCTCACCATAATAAAAGCCATATATGACAAACCCACAGCCAACATCATACTCAATGGACAAAAACTAAAACCATTTCCTCTAAAAACAGGAACAAGACAGGGATGCCCACTCTCACCACTCTTGTTTGACATAGTACTAGAAGTATTAGCCATTGCAATTAGACAAGAAGAAGAAATAAAAGGCATCCCAATTAGAAATGAGGTAAAACTGTTTTTATTTGCAGATGACATGATATTGTACATAAAAATCCCTAAAGACTCCATAAAAAAATATTGGACTTAATAAATGTATTTGGCAATGTAGCAGTGTACAAAATTAACACCAAGGAATCTATGGTATGTCTGTAGTGACCTTACAGAAAGAGTGACTAAAAAAGCAATTCCCTTTACTATCGTACCAAAAAAAATAAGATATCTAGGAATAAACTTAACTAAGAAATTAAAAGACCTATGGAAAAAACTATAGGAAAATGAAAAAAGAGATAGAGGAAGACATAAACAGATGCAAGAACATACCATGTTCTGGGATTGGTAGAATCAACATTATTAAAATGTCCATACTAGCCAAAGCAATCTATAGATTTCAATGCACTCCCCATTAAAATACCAACACCATATTTTACAGACTTAGAACTCTCCCTAAATTCATCCGGAATAATAATAATAAAAAAAAGACCCCGAATAGCTGCAGCATTCCTTAAAAGAACAAAGTAGGTGGGATCTCACTACCAGATTTCAAGCTGTATTACAAAGCCACTGTTCTCAAGAACAGACATATAGACCAATGGGATAGACTAGAGAACCCAGAAATCGACCCAAGCCACTGTTCTCAATTAATATTTGATAAAGGAGGCATGAACATACAAGGGAGTCAAGACAGTCTCTTCAATAAATGGTACTGGGTAAATTGGACAGATACATGCAAAAAAATGAAACTAGACCACTTATACGATGGATAAAGAACTTAAACATAAGACAGGAAACCATAAAAATATTAGAGGAATCCACAGGCAGTGAAATCTCAGATATATGCTGAAGCAACTTCACTGGTACCGCTCCTAGGGCAATGGAGACTAAAGAGAAAATAAACAAATGGGACTACATCAAAATAAAAAGCTCTGCACAGCAAAAGAAACCATCAACAAAACAAGAAAGCCCATTGTATGGGAGAACGTATTTGCCAATGTTATCATCAATAAAGGTTTAATCTCCAACATCAGCAGGGAACTCATACAATTTAACAAAAGGAAAATAAACAATCTAAGAAAAAAAATGGGCAATGGACCTAAATAGATTCTTTTTGAAAGGACACAGAAGGAAGGCCAAGGTTACATATGAAAACATGCTCAAAGTCACTAATTATCTGAGAAATGCAACTCAAAACAACAATGCAGTACCATCTCACACCTGTCAGAATGGCTATCATCAACAAATCCACAAAGGACAAGTGCTGGTGAGCATGAAGAGAATAATGTAGTATTTGTAATACTTTAAACAATAAAATAAAATTTAAAAATATATGAATACCTGGTTTACTACAGAATATCACTGCATTACAATAGGAAAGGATGGTACTTTTTAAAAAGTGGTGAGTTAGTTGGTTGTTAGTAACCAGCCATGTTAGATTACATATGAATTGCAGACACAAATGAGAAAAGTTAAAATAATTAAGCTGCTAAAAGGAAACAGGGAGAGGATCTTAAGATCTCAGTAGAAGTAAAGATTTCTTAAACAAGACATAAAAAGCATTAACCATAAAAGAAATGGTTGATAATTTGGACTTTATTAAAATTAATAACTTTTAAAAAATATAAAATGACACCCTTAAGAGAAAGAAAATATTATCACAGACTGGGAGAATGTGAGTCTGTAGCATATAGAGGATGGGCAAAAGTTTTACAGTTCTTTGTATTGGAAATAATAGAATCTATAATAATAAAAAGGTATTATGCAAATTGATTGCAGGCCTTCACAGTACCCCCCCCCCACACACACACACACACCGGCATGGGTGGGCAGGAACTTGCAGTGTTGGGGATGCAATGGTGGCTACCCTTGCTAAGGGCTGGCTCTGGGCATGCTGCAGCGGGGACCGTGGTGGACAAGGTGGGCCTGGTGGAGGGCAGCCTGTGCTCCCCACATGGCGGCAGTGGCAGTTGTCAGCGCTCTTCCTGGGTAAGAGGCAGCGGGGGTGGGGGCCCAGCACAGGGTGGCCTGGACTCCCTACATGGCGGCGGGGGCTGGGAGTGTTCCGATGGCCGCTGCCGCTTGCCCAGAAGGACCATAGGTTCCTTCTGCAAGTGGCAGCAGAGCCACTCTGCCGGGAAACCTTTGCATGGGCAGCGAAGGCAGGTGAGCGAGGGACAGACAGCCCAGCAGCAAATGCCGGTGACGGAAAATCAGTCCCGAGTTCCACAGCTAAGAGCTCCTTGCCCGGCCACGCCCCACCTTGGCCTGTGGCACTGTGGTTCAGGGGTTCTGAGAAAGGCATCTCTCTCTGGAAAAAGCCACAGGGGCTCAAGGCAGCTGCAAGGTTCTTCCAGCCAAAGCTGGCCATCGGGGTGAAGCTGCTGAGGTGTATTCGCTGCTTGCAGTTGTTTACTACCGGGGAGCAGCGGGGCCCACGGGGGCCGACACTGCGGCTTCCCGAGGGCGCTCTTTGCTGGCCAGCGAGGCTCTCTCCACTGCGGGCTTCCGGCTAGTAAGTTTCCTGCTGTCCAAGCCTTGGCGTAGATTACGAGTTCCTGCCAGGGAATATTGTCTTCTCTAGGCCTGGGCTCCGCTCCTCATTCACATTTTGGAAACAAAGCCATCTGCTTCTCTTCAACTTGAAAGCCATGCCAGGCCATTGGTTCTGTAGCAGATTTCACACGCCCACATACTCACTAGCACACAACACCCTGGCCCTGGCCGCAGGTGGGCTCTCATCATCCTGCGTGGTTTGTGCCCTCACTCTCTTGCTCTGAATGTCCCCAGTCCATATGTGCCCGTCAGTCTCTCCGGCTTACAATTCTGTCCAGGTACAAATGCGTTTCTGTTACTTCCGTTTATCATCAAAAGCGGGACGCTGGAGAAGCGGCTTCTGACTGCTTTCTGGGGTTGCTCCTCTGCGATGGGCTCCGCTCCTCTCATTGTGGGCCTGTCCGTCCGCCGAAAAGAGCCCGGAGTTTGCATTTGGTTTATAGCCTGGTGGTGCAGACCCTGATGTAAAACAACTGTCAGCCGCAAGTGCCTATGCGGTGGGGGCGGGGGAAGGGGAACTATGTTACCTGGAATCTGTTGTTGAGCCTTGAGGATAACAGGGAGGCCTGGGCTTGCTGCACCATGATACCACATAAAATCCAAGGAACTCTCAGTGGCTTCGTTTCCAATACATACTTTAACACACCGTAAAATAAATCCACTCTTTTTCTTCTCTAAATCTAATCAACCTTTTATCATTAAACTGAAGACATAGAAAGAATGTGTTTATAATGGCTGTGCTCTTGGCTATTAGATTTTCACTAAAAATGTGTCCATTTTCAGAATGTATATCCCAAGGGCGTTCTAAATAAATGAAAGAGTTCAAGGTTCAGTTTAACGTAAGGAATGGGAGTAAGGGACATAATATAGGCATTTCTCTCTTAAAGCTTACAGTCTTAGTAGGAGGGAATAAGACATACAGTGTTAAAAAGTTCAGTATTTTAAGAGTTAAAAACAGTACAAGACAAATACAAGAGGTCATATAGTATTAGGCAAGTTTCAAATGAATGGAGGTTCAATACTTCAAATGGCAGTGGCTATAAATGTTCGATTTGGTAAATGTGCATCTTACCAAAGAACTTACCATTGTAATTTGGCCCTATGGCAAACCTTTGAAGACTCAGAGGTTAAATCTTAGTAATTGTTCTCTTTTATCATAAGTTACTTTGATTTTAAAGGCCTCCTTGGGCCTTTTCCAAACTCCTAAACCTTTAACCCCCTCCCAAGTTTTTAGTATATGAAAGCTGAGTAAGTTAAGGTTATTAGTTACGAAGTAATGCCATCATGACCTTTGAGGTAGAATTTTTGGTCAAACTTCCCCACTTTCTTTTTATACCCTGTTTATTTCTACAAATTAAGGTGGTAATTGTCTACTCTGTTTTGTAAATTTAGTTACTGGAGGAAACACAATTTTTTTTTAATGTTTCACCTAGTAGATTCCAGACCCCAAATATTAGGGACTGAGCATGCTACCTTGTCAGCAAAGTGCTCATTTAACCTCTTGGGTTGGCTCAGCAATGAAGACAGGAATGAAGACAGGAAACACAAATACAGTATACACCTTCAGACAAATACAGTGTGGGGCAAAAGTAGACTTATAGTTGTTTATATGGAAAGTAATACAGTAATTAATCTCTCTCTCTCTCTCTCTCTATATATATATATATATATATATATACATATATATACATATATATATGTATATATATGTGTGTGTGTGTGTGTGTGTATATATATATATGTATATATATATATATATATATATATATATATATATATATATATGTGTGTGTGTGTGTGTGTGTGGCTAAAATGCAAAGTGTCCCCTCAGGAGTTCGACTGGGAGATTGGGAAGTTAGATTCCTCACTATGATGTGTGCTGACCACCAGGGAGTGGCATGGATGAAGGAAGGCCCCGATCTGCCCTGATAGCTGGCCAGGCATGGAGACCCTACCTGTGCATGAATTTTGTGCACTGGGCCTCTATTAATAAATAATAATGTAAGAACAAACTATTTCACATACAACTGTAAACCTCCTTTTGCCCTAACCTGAATATCTGACAAAGAATTCATATTCTAAATATATAAAGAATTCCAGCAAATCCAATAAACAGATTATGCAAAAAAAATTTTTTGAACAGGCAAAAGACAGAGAGGTGCTTCACAAAAAAGTGGTATCCAGATGGACAATATGCATAATCACCCTGATTAGATGTCAGGAAAATGCAACTGAAACTATATTGACATACTCTTCTACTCCACCAAAAGAGCTAAAATTTAAAAGACTGATGACACCAAGTGTTGACAATGTATAGCAGTGCAAACTCTCATGTATTGCGGTGGGCATGTAATTAGTAGAACCATTTAAGAAAACTGGCAGTATTTATGAAAGCTCAAACATGTATGCTCTATGATTCACTCCTGGGTATATTCTCAAGAGAAATGAATACATATGTCCACCAAAAACATATTCAGAAAAACTTTATTCATAGAAGTCTCAAAATGGGAATATTCAGCTTTTAATCAGAAGGAGAATGTATAAAAATGTGGTATCTTTGTGAAATGGGTGACAATATGACAATGCAAAAGGACTGTGACATGTAATACATTGTGTGTTCATATAAAGTGCTGAACAATAGTAAAAATCCAGATACAAAAGAGCATATACTGTGTTTTTCCTTTCTTTGACCTGGGCAGGTGAATGAATAGACATTGTGGTTCAGGACAAAAGAGTGGTACCTCTGCCATCGTAAAGAGAGGAGGCACAGACTAGTGCCTGGAGGATGGGAAGCAATGGGAAACATGAGGCAGAATACCCATAGCAGTCAGTTTCCAACTGGACATAGCCAAGGTGACCTTTAACAGTGGACTGGGTAGATATAATAAACTATGTAATATTCATTAGTAGAATACAGGATTCAGCAATGAACTGTACCTATAAGCAATAGCATGAATAATTTTCACAATATTGAGTGAAAGAAAAAAACCATTTGTAAGAGAATGTACACTATGATTCCATTCATGTGAGGTTCAAAAATAGGCAAAACCTTAACTACAGCTTTGGAAGTGAATTAATGGGTTACCTTTTCAGAGGACAGAGTAGATAGAGATTGACAGGAGGAAGGGAGGGGCACTTCTGGTTTAGCGGTGTTGTTGACTTGTGAGGTAATAACACCAGCATTTGCTTTGTAGTTTGACATTTTGCCTTACAATTTATGTTCTATGAATTTTTCTGGAAGCCTATTATACTGGGGGGGGGGGGGGGGGGAGGTAAGAAAACAGATACCTAAGCGGTCTATTACTACTAAAGAGTATGGAACATTTATAAGTGTTTTCCTGAAAAAAACAAAAGCCACCAAAATACCTGTTTTATAAAACTAGAAAAAAAGTTGTACTTGTTTTCATATACTACTTTTGCATTATAAATGGATTTTTCCATATTATTAGAAACATTTCTCCTTGTAAAGTTTATATTTTAGTATTTAGAAAGACATGTTTTTATACTGAAATGTACTCATAATCTATGTTAGCTTTCTGATCCTTTATCATTTTGGTAGCTTTTTTTGAATTGCACACATTCTTTAAACTTTAAATTTTGGTTAGTTTTTAAAAAAATACATGGTATCTTTTGTAAAAACCAAGAGCTCATGATTCCTTATTAGGTACGAGGCAAATTTGTTAGTAAAATCTGACTTCTTCATTTTTAGATTTTTTTTATTTGTAGCAACTATTGATAGCAGTGTTCTTGTTTGGCATTCATAATAATCCTCTTTGTCACACTGACAATATGAGATAGATCTGTGGTTTATTATCTTTGCATTTTCAGTAAGACTCATGTTTACTAATCTTGGTTCCTAGTAGTGACTAAAAATACTCATCTCTAAATAAAATTGTTTTGGGGAATAAAATATTCACTATTACATAGTTTTGTTCAAATAGGAAAGAAACCATGTATTTACACACTTGCTCATCTTATTTCTTTATAGAGAAAATCTCTTCATGAAAACAAATTGAAGAGACTACATGAGAAAGTAGAAGTCTTAGAGGCAAAGAGAGAAGAATTGGAAACAGAAAATCAGGTGTTAAATAGGTAATATGCTTGTATGTATGGATATATACCCCATGTGCTTATTTTGATATTATAGAACTTAGTTTCTGGCATAACACACTTAGTTTTCTTTTAAAATATACATTTAAAAGAATTCTAAAACTATTCATTATACTCCTAATTTATTATAAACACCCCAAACCCCGGACTAAATGTTCCTTCAAACCAAAAGGTATCTTAACACATGCCAGTGTTAGTGTTATGGTTGAGACTGGTAGGAAAGGCCGGTCACTGGCTTTGGCAGCAAGGGTGGTGTGAGTTCTTGCTGTTGTGACAAGCAATTGTAATGATTGCATAGTATAAAATTGGGGCCACAATTTAAATCAAAGATCAGTTTTTGTTTGGTGTGGTAAACTATTATTGGGCTATAACTTTTGGTTTTTCATTTACATTGAAGCACAGTCATTTGCACATTAACATTTTTGAGCAGAGATGATTTACCAGATTAAGTGGTAAAGGCATTGTATGACTCATTTGATTCAAGTCAATAAAAAAAAAAAATCCTGCAAGTTCAGCTAATTAATAGTAGCCTTCAGAATTCAGACAGTATCAGACTTTTCTATAATATCAAGAAGTGATGTTTTATAATGTGTCCTGGTCTTCCTGGGTATAATTACCAAAATATGAACAGTTGTTTTTTATAACAACCAAGAGGTTTCTAGACTAGAATGAATGCCAATTTTATAATACTCTGTTCCAAAGTAAGATGCCACCAAATTTATTCTAAAACAAAATTCAACTTACTACTTCTCATAACCATTAACTTGGAAATTTGATCAATTCAGGATTGGGCAGCTGTGGCACAGGTTATCTAGAACTTTGAGTAGTTTTGAAACTCTATTTGACTACTAATGTGACTGATGGTCAGAGAACGCATGTCCAGAAAGATTTGCAAAGGCCTGAAAAGTTATTTTTTATCCATGTCATTTTCCCCTAAAGTTGGGACTTTACTTATGTCACTAGTTATGTTTTTAAAAATTCAATTGAACAATATGAAATTCCCTATATTTGACCATAGTTCACCTCCAATTTCCTAAGATTCAAACTAGTATTTTTTGTATTTCTGTTTGATTCCTTCTGTAAAATAGGGGCATCCTTTGGATTTAAGTTGTTTTAGTTTCAGAATTCATCGCTTGGGGAGTGGAGTAGAAATGAAAATAAAAGTATCAAGAGATTTTTAGCTAATTGGCAAATAAAACTTTAAAATGAGTTGATAGCCTGCAATGCTACCATAACAATAATATGTCCTTTCATATTTCTGTTTATCTTTCTTGATAGACATAATTTTATATACTGGGTGTCCCAAAAATATGTATATACACTTTGAATGATTATGAAGTGAGAGTTTAACATACAGTTCATTTTCAAAATTTAAAAGAAGCTATAGAAATGAAAATTTTTCTTTTTTGTCAATGTGTGTTTTCAAACTGATGACTGTTCTGGTCCAGGCACTGCTGATAACGTGAAACAATGGAATTGCAAACACCAAGATCATTTCATTCGGTATTTGTGCACCCTCAATTTTATTGACTGTTTCCAGTTTTGTGCTGTAAGCTTTATCTTTTATGTATTCTCCTTAAAAAAAAAAGTCTGGTGGCACTTTAGGATAAATTTTCTTTGTTCAAAGGTTAGTCTAAATTCATCCATTATTACAAATCAGTTAAACCTTGGAGTGAAAATGTAAGAGAGTTATCAGTGTTAAAGTGTGTATACATTTTTGGGGGACACCCTATATATTAAATATAGATAAACCTTATAATTTAGAAATCCTTCTCTTCGTATTTAAACTTCTATATTAAAGAATACTTTTTTTTGTCTTCAAGACAAAATGTTCCATTTGAAGAATATACAAGGCTTCAAAAAAGACTAAAGGATATACAGAGAAGACATAATGAATTTCGAAGTTTAATTTTGGTTCCTAACATACCTCCAACAGCATCCATCAATCCTGTTAACTTGCAGTCATCAACCATGGTTCCAGGCATGGAGCTAGCCTTTCCTCCTCATATGCAGGTATGAACATTTATTTTAGGGAAAAGTTTAGGCAAATGTTTCTGTACATTTTTACCTGTTTATATATAGAGCTAAAAATTCAAATCTTTCTTTAACAGAAATTTCCTGAGAAGCAAAGTGGATATTAATCTATTTTATCCTCTAGTGATGGTGCTAAGAGTAAAATCTTCTATTAAGAAAATCATTTATTTATATTTTTTAAAAATTCTCACTCAAGAATATTTCCCATTGATTTTTAGAGAGTGGAAGAGAGAGGGAAAGATAGAGAAATACTGATGTCAGAAAAAACACACCGATTGTTTGCCTGCTGTAGCACCTTGACCAGGACCGGGTTGGGGAGGAAGCCTGTAACCGAGGTACACCCGAGGTTTGATCCTTGATCAGAATTAAACCCTGGCTGGGTGGCTCCATTGGCTGGAGCATTATCCCGTATACCAAAACGTTGTGGATTCAATTCCTGTTAAGGAACATACCTAGGTTGCAAGTTCAATCCCAGTCTGGTATGTGAAGGAGGCAACTAATCAATGTTTCTCTCTCACATCGATGTTTTGCTATCTCTCTGTCTCTACTCTCTCTTTCTCCTACCTCCTTTCCTCTCTTCCTTTCTCTTGAAAATCAATAAATATATCCTTGGGTGAGGAAAAAAAAAAAAAGAAAGGAAGTTGATGAGTGTTTGAATAATCTAGAGTTTGTAGCTCACTCTTATAACACTACTACTGAGCATTTACTAATGCACTGCACTATGCATTTTCTGTACAATATTTTATGTAATCCTAATGAAAAATACTTTGAGGAAAGGTATTATTATTTCTAATTTACAGATGAGAAAACTGAGTCAGAGGTGAAATGCCTTTCCTAACATCATAGCTAATAACTGATAGAGCTGAGTTTCAACATATAGCTAATTCCACTGTAGTAGGTCCTCTAGATACTGAAGGTATCAAATTATTTGGATTATTTTCAGAAGATGAGTTAATAAGTAATTACATTTTATAGTGCTATTAAGATTTTAGTTACAGAATTGAGTTTCAGATCAAGATCTTCGGTTATAATAAATTAGAGGGCCCGGTGCACGAATTCATCCATGTGTGAGATCTGGCCAGCCCGCCCTAATTGGGCCCCATGGGGCTGGGCTGGCAGTGAGGAGGGGACTTGGGAAGTTGGTGGGCCAGCCCACCCCCAGTGGAACTTCTGGTCGAGGGGACAATTTGCATATTAGCCTTTATTATATAGGATTGCTATTAAACTCCAGTCTTATTAGAAAGTTGTCATTTAAGTACATTTAGACCCTGCATGAGTATTTTCTAGTTTATTCCTAGGGAAGGACAGATTTGGGGTTTTACTTTTTGGCTACAACTTGAGGCAGGAGAGACGCATGACTAGTCAGTAGTCTGGCCCATGCTGCTGTGTTCTTAGATGGCTAAAATGGCCATCCTTGCTCTGTCAGATTTGTAGGCCTGAATAAGAGAGGACTGAGGCTGCTGCCCAAGTTAGTTTTCCACTAGTTTTTCTAAGCTTTTTCCTTATTTTTTCTTTTTTTCCCTGTGCTTTTAAGGAGGAACAACATCAAAGGGAACTCTCTCTACTTCGTAAAAGACTAGAAGAACTAGAAACAACACAAAGAAAACAACTAGAAGAACTTGGATCACCTGGAGAATGATGTTTTTGGAGAAAAAGGATGAAATCAGTGAACCAATAAAGCTTGAAATTTTAACATATGTGGCATTTAGATACTTTATTACTGTTTGTCAAAACCCTTGAATTTGCCTCAAGAAAAGGTACCAGCTACATGCTGTAGTGCATGCAAGTCAGGATTTTAGGATTATACTAATGACAAGTGAAGCATTAAACAACTTCAGAGTTATTTAAAGTACATATCAAAAACCTTTTGAGAATGGTTTAAATAAATTGAACTAATTTAATTGGAGAATCAAATTTTAAAATTATTTTATTAATTTTACTTTGTTGAATTTTGGGGGCATTTTGTCTAAAATATGTCCATGTTGTATTTCTTCTTCCTCATCTTTGAGATGTTTGACAATAACAGAATCAGTAAACATTTTCTGGTTTACTATATATGAGTTATAAACCTCTAGTTCTTGAAAAAAGATGACAGTTTTAAAGTCAGCATAAAAAAATACAACTTAAAAATATCTAAGTATAAAACACTACCTTTTCTAAAATCTGTGTGCACATAATTTATTAAAGAGCTTAATAAATATTTTTCTATCGAGCTGTATTGTCTTTTGTTGGATTTTTTTCAATCATACAATGTGTATTTAGCAATACAGATCATATTGATTTTGACTTTTGAGATAGAATAGAAAATAATAAAGTTCCAATAATTAAATACTGTGGCTTTATAAAACAAGGGCCATTCATTGTAAACTTGATCCTAGTGGGTTCCCTTTAGAGGTATCATTGGTATTTAACTTTGCCTCCCACTGTGTTGGGTCTAATCAATTTACTATAAGTGTTTTATTTCTGTGTATCCCTAAGTATGCCATCATTTGCTTTTTAATATAACATCATCCTTTAAAGGAATTAACTTCACATCAACAAGGCAAAGCTCAAGTTTGCCAAACCAAGTGAAACGTCCATTATCCAGAAGGCTTCATGATCAAATCTTAAATTGATAGTGGAGGCCAGCAATGTAACTGAGCAGCCCTTACCATCATGTAGAAGAAATGAGATTTACAGTACTTGCTACATATTCACATAGAGTGACATCTTGTTCCTGAAAAGTAAATGATTTCCCTGGATCCACTTTGTATAATAATTAACAAAAAAAACGTATTATAACTAGAAAACTTGAAGGAAAAAAGACAAGAACAGTCCGCATTTACATCAAAATGTTTATTGTTGGATATAGACATTTAAAACATTCATCTCCAAGAACAGCTTCCATCAGGTATACAATAAGAAATAGACTCTAAATCCCTATTACGGAAAAGGTAACAATTTTTAAGTGCTGCTGTAGACACTAGTGTTAGGAAAAAAAAAGTTTATAAATGGTTTTGCACCAAAAAATAGTCAAAGAAACTTGAAAATATAAATTGTTTGTAGTTTGTTTCTCTGTTGCTGTTTAATGTAGACCCAGTGACTGATTGTCTCCAGCACACATCTAATTTGGCCATTTACTGCATTTGGCTAATGGGACCCAAAAATGTGATCTAGATAGTGCTTTTCACTGGGGGATTGACAAACACGCTACATATATTAGTGAATCTTCACGCCACCTCAGTGAGGTAGGATAGAAATATTATACAGAAATTGAGGCACAAAGAGGTAAGTGACTTGCCCAAAGTTCCCAGCAGCACAGTTCCTGGAAGCGGAGGTGAGTCTCCACATAGGACTCGCACCACAGAGCTGGACAGGGACACCCTCATGGAGCTTTCACCAAGTAGTCAGAGAAAGCTGTAACTGTTTCTTTGAGTAAGAATTTCTTAGCATTTCTGTACCCTAAAGAAGGGGAAGACTTTTGGGCAACTCTCCTACCGTTGGCTCTCAACTCTCCTGCTACTATTCTCTTACGGACGCTTTCACATCAATGCTGTAGCAGCCTTAGATGGGGGCCAGACCTCTCACCTTAATACTTGTAAGTAACCTATTTGGTAGTTTTTTGAGGTGTGTCCACTGAACAGACAATGATCAAAAGCGATGGGATTGGCAAGATACCTGTCAGGGTAATAACTGCTTATTTTCTCTAACCAGTTTGTTGAGGTGTCACCTTTTCCAGATATTGAGGAGCAAAATAAATTGCATTTATCTAAGACAAATTCACAGTTAATCCTGATATCCTGTACAGTGTTGGCAGATGATTTTAAGGAATGTGTGATCAATGTTGTATTTGCTACATGAAAAAATTTCTTTCCTCAGTCTGGGAAGTGGTGCACCAAGGGTAGAAGGTGCCCCAAGGAAAGTCTGAGAGTTGCCAATTATACTTTACTTCTGACTTACTAGAAGGAAAACACAGTGGTATTAAAATTGGTCATAAGCAGCAAAAATTCAGGAATAAAAATCAGCAATAAAAAAAACTACAGTGTAAACTGGATAGGAATTCTTTAAAAGGAAAGGCATGAATAAAATGAGTATTTTTAATTCTCTTTTGAGGAATACTTTCAAAAAGTACATAGTAAGACTAAGATACCAAGTTTTATACTAATATTTTTCAGGCCTTGGACCTCAAATATATATATATGTGTGTATATATATATATATTGATATATAATACTCCAGTGTGAACAGCAATTTCATGAAATGTAAATGTATCTTTTTTTTGAATCACACACAAGTATTTATAACCACAGGGTTCACTAGAACTCTAAAGCAAGGAGACACTAGTATAGAACTGTAGGATTAGGGGGAGTAAGTTACTCTTCTACAGATCTGATCGAAGTTAATGATTTTTCTTAAACATCCAACATATCCACCACCAAATACATTTAGTTTGCAAAAAATAAAATAAGACCAAGTGTCTGGGTAAAACGCTGTTGCATTTACATGAAGCCTACTGCTCCTTGCTCTAGAGTCCCTTAGTGAAATGGAGGCGAGGTGGATGGAGTGACCACTGAAAAACACAGCCCTTTCAACAATGTTGCAACACTGTTAATTTTTGGTTTAAAAACACACACGCACACAGGCACTCACAAATGCTAAGTGTACACACTACCAAATTCTGCAGCCAGCTTTCCAAGAACTACTGGGGAAAGTTTCAGTGCTGCAAACCTTCCAGGTTGCCCTAACACCTCCACCTTGTTTCCAATGTACTCATTTCACATTTTGTTTTGCTCACTGGCAGCGTCCCTTTTCTGCGGAGGTGCCATGTAGTCACAAGTGGTACATAACTAGTTTTCAAACACAACCACTTATATCATTGTGCTTAAG
The DNA here is from genome assembly GCA_004026805.1 of Lasiurus borealis. Lineage (NCBI taxonomy): Eukaryota > Metazoa > Chordata > Mammalia > Chiroptera > Vespertilionidae > Lasiurus > Lasiurus borealis. Next base: position 63,155 of record PVJN01004685.1, read on the forward strand.
TGGAGACTGTAGTTACAATACTGACACTTGCTTACTGGCCCCGTATTCTCTGTAAACAAGGAGGCTGTTTGCAACAACCACTTCAGCGCTATTTACAGAAGGGTTCCCTTTATATGCACAGGCACAATAGTTGGTATGCTTTCTAAAAGCTATGCACGTGCCTTGGTCTCTTAAAAGACGGTGCTCAGAGTGGAACCTATGTGCAAACTTAAAACATTAACGACACAGAGTAGCCCAAACAGCCGTTTTGCTCCCAAGTCGTCTGAAGAACTTTGCCAGATTAAGCCAGTGCTCACATCCACTTGCATTTCTTCTTTTCATCAAATAAGACTTTTACATGCAAGAGTTGTTTCTGAGCTTCTTCCAGCCCTCGTTCTCTTTCTAGTTTATTTAGAATCTGTTAACAATTAGAACAGTTATTTTAGATATTGTGGTTTTATCATTACAATTCTGGTTTTTCTTTTTGCATTCCTGATGCTGAGTGTTAAAATCTGTATGAAGCAAATGCCAACATTTTCTTCCATCATTTACATACTCACTTTGCAAGTTGTTTTGCTAAGTCATTATCACAGGGTCACCAATACTTGGGCTTAAAATAGAAACTGGAAAGAAATACCAACTGTTTGCTTACAAATATAGGGCCAGACCTGCAAGGCCCTGTTTTATGCATTATGTCACAGCCATTCCAAGCACAGCAAGCATTCTGGGCAGCCAACATGCAGGCAAGTATTTCTTCTTAAATGCAGCAGGCAGGGGCATCCTGGTTAGAGATGATTATTTCCCTTCCCTCCCCTCCCATCCTGGGCAATCTAGTCCCTCTCCCATTCTCTCCCCTCCCGTGCCTCCCCAGTGCTTCCCTTCTAACCCCTGACCCCTGGAAAGAGGGATGCTTATCATGTTTAAGGAACTCATTGCCTCTACCCTACCTTAGCTCTTCACTTCATCTTCAAGTAGCAAATGGACTTGGTGAGCTATTCTCACCATTGACATGGATAGCCTGTCCCAGCATGACTGAGTGGGGGGAATCAGGGAAGGGGGAATTAACATATAATTGGAAACAACACATCTGATGACTGTGTGAATTCCCAAAAAAAGAAAAAAAAATTCAGATTAAGGAGAATTAATCAAGGAAAATGGTTTATTGAAATAGTTACTTAAGTTAGAAAATGTCACACTTTCATTTAACCATTGTATACAGAATTTAGGCGATTTGACAAGCTTGGCTTTCATTTTAGCAGTTTATAGTCAAGCATAAGCTGGCCCCATTTAATAGGACCACTACTTACTCATCAGAGTTAATGTTAACTTGAATCAATGTGGCTGTAGGCCCCATGAACTCATGTAAGTTCAGGCTGGTCTGAAGGTGAGCCATAAAACTACAGAGCTGCAGCATGTGCAGGGTCTGGCGAGGAGCCAGGATCCCCCATCAGACTGGCCCTCTGGCCTCCCTTTTTGCCATTTGGGATGCCAGAGCTGTCCTGAGACCTATTGAAGGCTTCAGAACCAAATCCTGGGCATTGATTCAGACCAATATTTTAGAATGTCATTTAAAATCTTACCTCGTCAAAATATTTTACGATGTATTTGTAGATTTCCGTCAAGGCCACTTCTTCATTAAATTCATTTTCATGTTTCTTAAAGAAAGAAAGCTTGTTGAGAGATTCGACTTAAAAAAAAAAGTAACCAAATATTTTTAATTCTACTTTCCAACAATACCTTAGATTCCTGAGTTAAGAATTCTTCCATTTCTGAAGGTGACAATGGAGGCAAATCCCTGATGGCTTTGTAATAAGATTTTACTTCCTCTTTGTAGGTTGGGATATCCTTGGCATAGAGAAGTTTATTAGTTGGTGCTTCCTGAAAAAAAAAAAGACATACACACACAAAAAAACCAATGATCACCCCTAGAGTGAAAACCATGGGAAATTTATCACAATAATGCATCTGGCCCTCCACCACTGTTACCGCCTGGTCACGTGTTCCTGCCGCAGGCCCTCCTCAATGTTGCTGCATGACTGACTGCTATCCAGATAGCGCTGGTGAGTCACTATTATTTTCAGGCAGATTAAATGCTAATATATTCTGCCTTCCTCTCATAAAGGAACTAAAATTATTATTTTTGCATGATTTGAGTTACTGTAACAATGGAACTTATTTCAATCATACTTCATTACTAATGGCTGTAAAAAAAGCCCGAATTAAAACATTTGCTCTCATCCTCATCCACCAGGGAATTTTGGCATTTATAAAAGATCTGATTGCAGGTCTGATTGAGGCCTTTATATAACCGTGGAAGTGGTAAGTAACTGGCAGTGGTGGATTTTTTTTTTTCTGCTTGTCCTCTTTATTTTAATAGATCTTCCAGTGTCCTCAGGGAAGCAAGTGGTCATTAGTATCCGTGTTATCTGATATCTGATTTTGCAAAAGTTCCTTGACAACTTAAGTGTTTTTATGTAATTATAATTGATAATGTTAAAAAATAAGCTATTTTATTTTTAAAGTCATTATTTTTCACAAAATTTAAAAAAAAATTCTACTCAGAGAAGATAGATGAGTTACTAACAGGGCCAATGTGCCAGCAAATTTTAAAATGTATCAATGGCTTGATCACTCTGAAGGATGCCTACACTGAGTTGTGTTTCACTTGTAAAGTTTAGATAGAATCCACAATCATGCAACTATTCACTAAAGATTTAGCTAGGCAGACACTCTGGACAGGAACTGAGTATACAAAGGCGAAGAAGACTGGAACCTGCTCTTTAGAAGCTTAGAGTCTAGTTGGGGAGACAAACTGACACAGTGCTTACTATGTCAGTAACCAGTAGCAGGTGGACAGTAAAGAAAAGGACTGCAGAATAGGGCAAATCAGGAATCATAATAACTTCGTGTGATGTTAGGCAAGACTTGTCACCTCTCAAAACATCAATTTTCTCATCTATAAAATGAGGGTAATATCAACTACCTATGTGTGTCTTATGAGGATTCACTGAAATATATCAAGAACATAGTAATAGATAAACCAAGCTAATTTTTACTTTGAATAAACAAACACTTAAGTATCTTTCTCTGTGTTTTATGCTAAAAAAGAACTTTATTGATCGAGTGAAGAAAGTGTGGGAACTACATCAGGACAAAGTTTACAAAGTAGGTACATTCAGACTGATCTGAGTCTCCTATAGTTTCTGGTGCACATTAAGAAGTCATGTTGAATGAAAGAAATGTTTGTGAGTAAATGAATAAGTAGGATTTTACTTACACAGGAAAGAGATGAGCAAAGGGATGTGAAAACAAGTTCATGGTACACTTGGGAAAAGTAAAAGCTGTAGCATAGACTGTATATGGAATGTACAAGAAAATGATGAGGCCAGAAAGAGACTTGAGGCCCAATCAGGAGGGGCAGTGGTAGATAATGGAAGGTATTTACAAATTTCTTTACATGAGAGACTGACAAGATGAGAGAAGTGTTTTGGAAAAATAATCTGAGAAGGAAAAGCTGGGTAGATGAGATGGCAACAGGGCAAGGACCCCAGTGGAGCGGGGTTGAAGGGATGGGGCAGAGGGATGAGAAGAAAGGGATAGATACTGTAGAGACCGAGTAGAAGCCATGTAGTGATAGGATGGGGAGAAGGAACCTCTTCCTGAGGGAGAAAGGAGTTGAAGATAATGCCGAGGATTCTATTTTGAGAGACCAGGCAGTGTTAGGAAGACAAAAGTAAACACAGGTCTGTTAGACTTAGACTAGGATCTGAAGCACCTGTGAAGCATCGATCCCAGTGCTCTTAAAGCCCTTCTACCTGAGAGCCATTGCTCAGCTCTTAAAGATTTTTTCAAATCCATTAGGTACAGGAACCACTCAGTTTAATATTCTGGGTGCTTGAATAGGGCCAACACATTGCTTTCAAAGTTTGCTCTGTATTTTTATCTTTCTTTGCTTTCTTAGGGCTTTTACTCAGCAAAGAAAACCATAGTAAGAACAGTATTGATGTTTTGGCAATAAACAGACAAACTGTTGACGTTAGAAATCTTGGATAAAGTTTTCTTCCCCAAACACAATTTGTTATATTTAAGTAGACTCTTTTTAGGTATATTCAGATGGAATTAATATGGGCCAATTTATAGTAGTTTCATACTTTGAATTTATAGCTTATTAGTGTCTGCAGAAAGTTTTATACTTTGTGGTAAAGAATTCTGCAGTAGGGTTGGGATAATAATCAATTATTTTGATTTCCATGTAGAAAAACTAGATTAAGATAGAAATAAATGAGATAGATTTTGAAGAAATTGTCAGTGACATTATTGACTATTTCTTTTTAGTTGGTGTAATTTAGACCAATTGTTTATTATTTGGATATTTTCAAGAAAGAGTGCTTCAGACTCATGGGAGTACATACAAGGCATACGAATGCTGGCCTCACCTTCCCAAGTTGCTGCTCTGTGAGAGAAAATGCGTCCATGAATGCCTGGGCGATCACGGACAGACAGCCATCTATGTGCGGCGTCTTCTTAATGTCAAAGACGAATTGGGGGTTCTTCAGGATGTTGACCCAAAAGCGAAGAGGAAGGCTGTTTCGAGAGAGATTTCTTTTAAAAAACTGCCTATGATGGGGGTGCTCTGTTCCCCAGTTTGCAGAGGGGTGGGTTTGTCCTTGTTACTGAAGAATTGCAAGTCTGCTTCGCTGAGAACAAGAAAGGGCTAAAGTGACAGAGCTCCTGGGGGAGGGCTGGAGGAGAAGTTTGAGGTGCTATTGATAAGACATTTTCTCCAGATAGCCCTAGGTTATGTTAGATGATGATGGCCAAGGAGAACATCTCAGCGCATCTCCATGACTGGCCTCTTCCCACCCACAGTGCTTCACCCTAGCCTAAGCCACATCTCCTCTCACCTGGGTTATTACCTCCTGGCTCCTGATGGCTAATTCTCTCTCTCAATCAGCTCATGATCTTCTCCATCCTCCTCCCAATAGAAGCCCCGCATGGTTGGGGCCTGGACCCTCAACTCCTGTTCATCTCACTCATTCTTACCCACAGGCGCCCTCACTGTTCATGCACACCAGGCCAGCTTGCGCCTAAGGACTTTGCCTTTTGTTGTCTGTCTTCCTGAAAATGTTTTGTCCCAGATAGTCTTATGCTTTATGCCCTCACTTTTTTAAAGGCTTGGCTCACAGGTCATCATCTCTGTGGGGCTCCTGACCTCCCCTCCCCCCACACCGTCCTGTCACTCTGTCCTTCTTTCCCACTTTGTCGCTCCATCAATCACCTTCTAATATACTGCAGCTTACCTGTTTGATTTATTGTCTACCTCCACCGATTAGGATGCAAGCTCTGTGAGAACATGGACTTCATTTCTATATCTTCAGCACCTAACAGTTGTTGGTGCATAGAAGGCACTCAAATAATATGAACTTGGGCAACATTCAAAGTCCTTTCATTGTCTACCTTGCAGCTCTGGCCTAGCTAGTTACCTCTGGCATATGGCTACTGGGCCTCTTCATAGATTTACTGTCCTGAGACCACCCCTGCTCGATGCCACAATCTTCCCAGGGAAATGCTAGCCAGCAGCACCCAGGCCTTGTGTGGGAGTAGCACAGCCTGGGAATAAGGCTGGAACACAGGAAGGGAGGGAGCCAGAGTACAGTTGAGATAGACTCGGATTAAATGGGAAAAGATCTGAATTCTGGAACCTCAGCTTTTAGAACTCATTTTAAATGGCCTGGTGAACCTTAATGCCTAGAAGGGCTTGAACTTGCCCCAAGGAGCTGAGTCACAGTGTAACCATATGCAGAGTATTTCAAATAGAGGTAATAAGCTATGTTTCTCTACCGAGAAGAAATGTTGACTAATTCTGGATGCCTTGCCTTAGCTTAAGGTAAAATGTTAAAAGACAAAATAAAACACAATCCTGTGGCTAATTCTCATGGTATCTGAGTAGCGCATTTGATTAAATAAAAGCAGAAATTTCTCGATAGAACTGGAGAATAGACAGGCAGCTTGGAAATTGTAAAATGATTAATTCTCTGAGGGATAAATAAGAGTTCTCTAATGGAAAACTGTATGATAAAACCACAAAATATTTTTTCATCTTTTGCTGGTCAAGCCAAACTTGTTTTAACATTCCAAACAAAGTCTTTTTTCATTCATTCATTAATGATAACAGTTTGTTTGTTTTATCCTGAAGAATAGGATGCTCTATGTAGGAATGTTTTTGTTTATTGTTTAAAACAGTCACAGCAAGAAACTGTTGGCCGTGACAGCCTACCAAGCCAGGGCTACACGGATCCCCTGGACTACCACGCCCTCCTCAGGCAGACCCTGCCCCAGCGCTGGCACCGTCAGCAGTCACCTAATGTCTGTCCTCACCTGTTTGTTTTCCAAATATGCACGACATCAGGATCGGTGATTTTTTTGTTTTCAGCCTGGGCGTCCAAAAAGTCAAAAAAGTACTTTATAGCAAACGGGGCTCTGCTGTTAGGTAAACTCCAAATGCTTCTAAAAAGTTTTTCAAGCACAGAGTGGATTGCCACCTAAAAGATACAGAACATCAGCTTAGGAGGTAAAACAAACAGGGTAGCTGTTCTGAAAACACGGTGGAAAATGAAATCCAAGCTCAGAGAAAAGGATGTGCAAAACAGCCAAACGAGCTGACAAGAAGCCGGCGAGGCCAGCACACACAGCCTGGGACCGGTTTAGATTTGGTTCGGAAGCCTCTTGCTGATAACAGTATTGTTTAGTCGAGAGGAGGAATCCTGGAAATCTCTTGCAGTAGAAATGTGTACATAAACCAAGAAACCATGATGTCTGGGTTTTATTAGTTACGTTGAGCCTGGAAACACTCAAGTGATGTTGCTCTGTTCCCAGAATCTTTCCGGTTGCATTTTTCTATCATGGAGCTTCACTGTGTGCTTTCGCAAGCATCTGAGTGTTTTATAAAAGCCCAATAGGCAGATGAGAAAATCAAGAAGCGCTGGCTGACCTCTACCCCCTAAACAAGCCCCCTCAGCCCCTTGCAGACTGCTGTAAGCAGCAGGGCCTTCCCAGCAGGAGATAGGGCCAGGTGTGGGTAATGACACTTATGTTGCCAGTCATTTCAGGAAAAAGGGATCACCGCAGACTTCAGTTCATCCCACTAGAAGCCAGATAAAGTAAAATTTTACTCCCAATTTGGTATTCTACTTACTTTTACAAGTAACACTTTTATACGTGAACAGAATTCTTAATTTTAAAAGGAAAAAAAAATCGGTAAGATTTATTGTAGTGGTTCTCAACCTTTCTAATGCCTTGACCCTTTAATACAGTTCCTCATGATGTGGTGACCCCCAAACATAAAATTATTCTCATTGCTACTTCATAACTGTAATTTTGCTGCTGTTAATGAATTGTAATGTAAATATATGTGTTTTCCGATGGTCTTAGGTTCTACAGCAGCGGTTTTAACCTGTGGGTCTTGATCCACAGGTTGAAAACCGCTACATAGATATTTACATTACGATTCATTGACAGCAGCAAAATTACAGTTATCAAGTAGCAAGGAAAATAATTTTATGGTTGGGGGGTCACCACAACATGAGGAACTGTTTTAAAGGATGACAGCATTAGAAAAGTTGAGAACCACTGATTTACTGGGTCTGTAGTCCCTGACTCTCCACCCCTTCATTTTATTTGCAATTCAAAGAGGGAGTTGTATTGCTCATCCCTAATAACAAACAAAAAGGAGTAATTATGTTGTCAACCTAAAAAACAATAGTGAACTGTGGCTAAAGGGACTGGGAACAATATTAAATTCCTGATTGAAGTTGTTACAGGAGAAATTTGTAAAATGCTGTTATCTTTTCAGGTTATAAAAAAGAAGAAGGGATAGGAAGTGTTTACAATTTAAACTTTCATTTTGCGTTGCTAGAAGGCACAAGAGATTTGTAACCTTTTCACACTTCAGTGGAAATTAAGTCAAACATATTATACACCCTCAGGTGGCCGGAAAAAGTGCTCCCTGGCAGTGCCTGTACCTTGGTCGACAGCAGCTTTGTCAGATACATTTCTTTTACTTTGAACTTGTGCTTCCCTCGATGTCTCTTTCCTTGCACATCTTGGAATGCTTCTGAATCTGGTAAAATCTAAAGGGAGACAGAGCAGAAGTGTCACTCAAAGACACTGGTCTTGCTGGGAAAGCATCCCATTCAGCAGGAAACACAGAGGTGAAACTCACCAAATGGCAGTGGTCATCCGAGTATTCCACATCTGAACGCCGAGGGAGAGAAGACAGCCCGTTAACACCAGAACCTTGGGCTTAACATTTATCATAAAATGCCCCATTTGTGCTATGCAGAGTGTACTTGAGCTCATCATAGCTACATTTTCCCCTTGCTGTGTCTTAGGACCTTCAGAACAGACGGGGCCAGGGACTGGAGGGGCAACAGGTTCCCTGGCCCTGGAAGTGTAGAATCTGGCTGAGATCGCTTGCTGAGCATTATCAACTACACCCAGGGGCTACAAGGCATCTGGCATGAGTAAGACAGATCGAGTTCCCATCCTAATGAAATTCACATCCTAACCGAGGAGAGAATTTCATGTACTAATTACACAATTATTTAATTACAATTGCGATAAGGACTGTGAAGATGAATTATATGCCAAGAAAGCATATAATAAGGGCCTGACCTAGTCTGGGAGGTTTCCCTAAGGAAGGGAACCTATATGGAGCTGAACATAAATGTATGGATTGAGTTAGCTAGGCAAATGGAGGAGGAGGGACTGAGGCAAAGACTGTATAAGGTGAGAAGAAACTTGACCCCTTCCAGGATCTGAAAGAAGGGCAGTTAGTGGAGCTCACAGAGCAAGTGGGAGAGGACAATCTTGCAAGAAATGTGGCTCCAAAGGGAGTGGTAAATGGAGGGGAAAGAAGGGTTGGCTTTTTGTTTTGAAGATTAGAAGGACTCGCTGTGCTGCTGCTGCCTCTCCCCTGGGCTGCCCTGGAAGTAGGTACTGGGTTCCTCGGGGCTGGGTTGACAGAAGGGGTGATGAAAGGGCAGAGGGGCAGTGGTTTGGAGGGTCAGCAGGAGAGGGATTAAAATCATGGCTCTCAGCTGGACTGGGTAGGAGGAAGGAAGCAGGTCCCCAAATACCAAGCTCTGCAAAAGGCACCATCTTTGATGTGTGAGACACAACCTTCACTCTGTACAGCACTAGCACAGCGATGTCCCGCCAGCCAGGACGACGCCACCTGTACAAGAGGCTCCTCTTGCTCAGCCTGAGGGAGTGCTGGACGGTGTCCTGTGGCTACCAAACAGTCCTGGCCGTTTCCTCGGGAGCCCAGCATTGCCTGTGCGACTGGCCAGGGCTATGCCCAGCAGGCTGCTAGTCCTTCACCTGTGAGAGAGCAGCCCGGCAGGCCAGCCCAGCACCTGAGGGCTGAGGACTGACTGTTGGGCTAGAACTGGGCTCTGCCCTTTTCTCAAGGCACCATCCATGTTTCTTGCCCAAGGCTAGCAGGCGGCAGAAGAAAGTTTGGAGAGTGGCCTAATGACTCTCCCATAAAAGCTGCCCCTTTAGTTTGCCTCTTCTCCACTTTCTGGGAATTTTGCAAATGCTGCCAGCCATCCTGCTGAGGAACTGGCAAGTGCTCCAAAGGCTGCGGCTGCCCAAGGTTAGGGCTCCTCCTTTCGGGGCTCACATTCTTAGGGTGAGGAACAGACAGAAATGGCTGTTTTCTGCTTCTAGGAAATTAAGTGGCAAGAGCTCAGCCTCCCTTCTGGGCCACACGTCTGAGAGGCAGAAGGCGATACTCAACAGCTGAGTGAGAACAAAAGGTTGGCATTATGTTGGTTACCTGAAGTAAAATTTGCTATCTTCTTAAAGACTTTTATAGTGGATCCATTTGATATCTGAAAGCAAAGATAAAAGATATATGAGTTTTCAATCCTCCAGCACTGAAGTTTTCTCAACTTCACCCAGGAATTAGATGGCTGGCTGGATTTTATAGTCTCACTTAGTAAATCAAGAATTTATGAAGAATTCCTATGTTCGGGGCCCGGTGCCAGAAGGAGGAGCCAAATGATGAGTAAGACACTGTCCTCAAGGAACTCCCAGTCCTGGAAAGAAAGCAGACAAGACAACAAGAGGCAGGGAGGCAATGCTGGAAGGTGGAGCCCAGGCACCTCGGGATGCAGCACGCCTGGGAGAGGGAAGAAGAAGCTGGGTTCCCACTGCATTAATAAATGCTGGCGCTGGGTTTTCACACACTGGCACGCAAAGCCCATGTCTACCCTGCGACAGAGCAATTTCCCATGTAGGTATACACCCAGCGGAAATCAGTACCTATCCTGATAGTAAACCATTTGTAATTGCTGCATACTGGAAAACAACCCAAATATCATCAACAAAGTGAATAAATACTTTGGGGTACATCAGAATATTATCAAACAATGAAAATAAGCAAATTAGCCCTGGCTGGCAGCTGAGTTGGTTAGAATCCAGTCAGGACACATACAAGAATGAACCAATGAATGCATAAATAAAGTAGACTAATAAATCAATGTTTCATTCTCTCAAATCAATAAATACATTTTTAAAAATTAAAAAAATGTGAGCAAATTCCTGCTACATGCCACATGGATGACCTCGCAATGATCTTGAGCAAAAGAAGCCCAACACAAAGAATACATACTGTATGATTCCCTTCACACAGTTCTGAATAAAATAGAACTATGATGTTACAAGTTTGGAGAAGAGAGCATGGTGGTGATTGGGAGGGCCAGGGTTTCTGAAGGACAGTCATTTCCAATTTCCTGACTTGAGTGGCAGTTATGGGAGGAGCTAGCAATAACTCATCAGCAATACACTTATGATTTCTCTTTTATGCAGGTGTTATATATATGTAAGTGTATATATATATGTGTGTGTGTACATACATGTATATACATATATATACATACACATTTTATTTATATGTAGGTATGTAATGAAGAGCTAATATGCTAATTAGAACGACCTTCCAGAATGACCAGTGGGCAGGAGGTGGGGATACAGGGCCACAAGGCAGCCGAGACTGTGAGGGCCGAGCCTCTAGTTTTATATACTGAGTGGCCAGATTATTATGAGCTCTGAACAACACATAATAATCTGGCCACTCAATGTGTGTGTGTGTGTGTGTGTGTATACACATACATACATACTAGTATATATACACACATTTTATATATTTTTGGGTAATCTTCACCTGAGTATATTTTCCCATTGATTTTTAGAGAGAGTGAAAGGGGAGAGACAGTGAGAGAAACATTGATGTGAGAGAGACACAATTGATTGGTTGCCTCCCGCAAGCTCTCCAACCAAGGCCCAGGGAACTAGCCTGCAACTGAGGTACATGCCCTTGACAGAATGGAAACCTCAACCCTTGAGTCTGGGGGGCAATGCTCTAATCACTGAGTAAACGAGTAGGCCAGGTGTCTCCTATTTTAAAAGGAAGCTTGTAAAATCATAAAAATTGCATGCACTTTTAAATAAAAATTTTTAAATTTAACTCTTACAAAAAAGTACATAACATTCACTAATATAAAAGTATATAGCTCATTGAATGTTCACTCAAGTATATACCTGAGTAACCAGCTCCTACATCAAGATGTAAAATTATATTTCAAGGTCCTGAGAAGTATCTCCATTTCTCTTCCCAGGCAATAAAGATCCCTTTCTTTTCTGACTTCCATCATTATTGATTAGTTGTATCTGTTCTTGAACGTCATATAAATGGAGTCATTCAGTATATATTTATATGTCTAGCTTCTTAGGGTCAATATTAAGGTCTGTGATGTTTACCCAAGTTGTTGCAGCTACCAGCAGTTAGTCCTTTTTAAAAATTACTGTGTATTATTCCATTGTGTGAATATACTATAACATGAATGAATCTCAAAAACATTATGCTAAGTGCAAGGAGACAGTCACAGAAGTCCATGAGATGTGATCCCATTTATACAAAGCATCCAGAATAGGCAAATTTCTATAGACAGAAAGTAGATTACTAATTGCCTAAAGCAGGAATGAGGAGTGCCTGCTAACGAGTTCAAGGTTTCTTTTTGAGGTGATGAAAAGGTTCTAAAATTAGATTGTGGTAATGATTATACAACTCAGTAAATGTACTAAAACCCATTGAATTATATGCTTTAAAAAGGTGAGCTTTATGGTATATAAGTGTTATCTCAGTAGAGCTGTTAAAAATTGCTACAGATTTAAAAGGTGCAAGTTTGACAAACAAATGGTTTTACTCCATTGACACGTTATTGCAAGTGCTGTGTGTAGCCTTTTTTGGAGATAAAGAGGAGCTCTCTCACTCAGGGCCCTTGGGACTGGGGAACCCAGAGCCGGATGGCCTTCTAGTGTACCCCTCCCACCCCACCCTGGGATCTGGATGCTCAGAGGCAGAGGCGGCCTCCATCCTTGGGAGAAGCAAACTGCGCAGAGGGGCTGCCTCACAAAACAGAAGAGGCAGAGGGGGTCACAGCAATCCTGACCTTCACCGGGGACTGTGGAGGGAGAATTAACCCTATCTTTCTGGGCATCATTAGCTAAGTGCTTCCCCCCTCTGCCCTAAAGCTCTAAGACTGTTTTGATTCCAATACTAATTTGGACCTGGCCTTCCCCAGTTTGGAAAAAAGTAGGAACTTAGGATTTCTCTTCTGGCCTGCTAGGTACATGTTGGTTATCAGCATGTACAACCCTGCTTAGCAAGCACAGGGGATGAAGGCCTTATCTTCAGGTTGCATCCACAGAGGCAGGAACACAGAGGGAGCCAGCCCTGGAGAGGCCCCAGAGCACAGCTATCCAGCCAGCTGTGTCCCGCCAGCTGCCAATGGTAGGCTTTCGACCCCTTTGGGGGAGGGTTCTGGGCAGGGGCTGCTGGGCCTCAGGCCTCTGTAAAGTGTCTCAAGTGAGGATTCTGGACTCTTAGCTTTGACTCTGTTGCTGTTAACAAATGCCCTTTCCTTTCCCCTTGAGTCCTTCATTGTTTTCTGGTTGTTTTTCAATTATCCTCCACATTTGATGCAATTAAAGTAAACTGTGTGCAAGTACCCCCTTAGCAATCCTCCAGCACTGAGTTGTAAGACAGTTTGAAAATAGTTACAAACTCCTCCACATTAAGACCTGGATGTGCTCTGTTTCAGAGCCAATAAATACCTTTTAATAAAAGGAAGTTGGTGATTCATTCTGGGTACCTGTCAAAAAATGAATCCCAAATGGTTATCCCTCGGAGTGCTGAGCCAGTACTCTGTTACTGTCAGACACTTCACTTTGCCAGAAGTGAGTATCCTCGCTCCATCGTCATGAAGGCCACGCTGGCCTGCAGATAGGAACACTTAGGGCAGTGCTCAAACATCTTCAAGCGCTGGCACGGCCCACTGTGGGGTGGCGAGAGCGTGGACGCAGCGCGCCGTGTGGAGGAGACTGTGCTCTGCAAGTATCTCCCGAGAGCAAGGGTAAAAGCACCTTATTAGTGGACGAGTCGTGTGTTTTGAGCAAGGGTGTGTGTGAATGGATTGCCAACTTTCATAGCTGTTGTGGGGAGAAAGGGGCTCTTCCTGCATGGGACACTTTAATACTGTTGTAAAAGCAGAAAACTAGTTTATTCACAGGTGTTGGGAGGATGGTCATTTTGTACTTTGCACAAGTCAGCTGCTACCTAGTCAAGGACAGAAAGGCCTTTTTGAAAAGTGCCACGGAATCCAAAGTGTTAAATGTCTAATACTGTTTGTTCCATCTGAGGGGCTCTCAAGGCTTTCCTAAAAGTGACTCATTAATCCTCCTGTGTCCTGTGAGGCAGGGGGCATCCCCTGGGCTCCTACTACAGGAATGAAAACCAAATTAAATCAAAGGAAGATTAATGCCGCTGGATGGGTCTGAGGCAGGAATATTCCTCCAACTCAGAGCAGTACTGGTCCACACGGCAACTTCACATTAAATGCCTGACAGGCCTGCCGTGCCCCAGGGTTCGATGTGACAACACGGCCGCCGCTGTCTGCGAGGAGATGGGTGTGCACGTTTCCACCACCAGCACTGGGAGAAAGGGACCCATATCAACAGTTTAAGGTGACTCTTGAAATAAACAGAAAACTAATGTATCCTTCAAACCATTTGCAAGTGAAGGTGAAGGTTTCTTTTGCTAAAGTACTACTTTTATGGCATTAGTTGAAGATAATTCCATAAAATGGATTTTCTAGAAATATAAGTGAACTTTATGTAACCTTATGAAACTGACATATTTATAGGTAAATATGGTCCAATATTGACCATTTCATATGGTTTAGCCTAAAAGGAAAGCTAGAATTTCCACCTAAAAATTTTATGGACACTTATGAGTAAAATATTCATATTTAATTCTGAATGTTGCCTGAAATATTATAATTTTTCCTTAAAGAATAAATCTGAAAACACAATAATCAATATAAATCACCATGTGGATGACCTTGCTGGTAGCTCTCCTTCCTAAAACAGCGTCATGTGAAAATAATTCTATTCAACTAACATTATCCCAGGAGCCACACGTCACTACCACTCTCCCGTTTCCTTATCTCTTCTCACTGACACCCCAAGGCCGGAGGCAGATGAAAAAGGAATCTTTCTCTCTCAGGGCCAGAGGGGTGACCTTGCTCTGTCCTTTGTAGTGGGTGGCGGGCTCATCAGAACATTCTCAACAGACACATCAAACCACACACACAGTGCCTGACAGCCTGGATAGGCTCCAAAGGGTCCTTGAACATGTGAAATGCTCCCTCTGTGTGCCTGGGATTAGCCCAGGCCAGGTGGCCACCCGCTCTGAGGATTGTTGGAGAGAACCTGAGCTGGGCCCCGGGAGGCAGTGTGGCCTTTGGCAGTGCCGGGACCGAGACCCTAAGCACTGCGTGCCCCTGTGGGGCTGGCCTGGTCAGCTCTGGGGGCCTGAAGGAGGCCTCCCTTCTGATGAAGGCAACTATGGTGTCTTCAAGGAACGATGTTAAAGTGGGCTTAGAAATAAGGAAGCATTCCGATAAACCCACAGACATGAGATTCATCGAAGGTTTGGAGAGAAGTTACCTTATGAACTGACATCAGAAAAGGTAACTACCACGGCCTCTCCTGAATTGGCCTGGCTCTCCAGCCAGGCAATCTCAGTGGCAAGAGCTTGGCTGCAAGCCTGGTTCTGAGCAAGAGGACCCCTCTGGCTTGAGAAGAGCACAGTCTCAGTGCAAGGCCATTTCCATCCACTTCCAACCTTGGGGCATCAGTGAGGAGAGCTGTGTGACCTCGGCAAAGTGTCTGAGCCTCTCTGTGTCTCAGAATGGGAATAAGCAGAATATCTGCCTAGAATAGTGCTCAGTGTACAAACAGCACTGCACATTCCTTAAACATCAAGTCACTCGCGATGTAAGAAGCCTTTAGAGATATTTCAACCCTTCACTCCAGTGCCCAGAGGACACACCTCACCGCAAGGACTCAGCAGACCTGTGGGGCAGGCCCATGAGTTTTAAATGTCATTTGCTTTAGCATGAGCAGTGACCACTTCACTTCAACAACACGGTGGTTGAATATCTTTTCTGCCCCTCAAAACCTCACAGCTCAGAATGAGACGTGTGATCTGCAGAGGTTTCCTGCCGGACATAACTCTGCCCTCCACATTCGAAGCCATTCCGCAGCAGAGTGTGGGCGTGATGACTCGGGCCAGCAAAAGGGCCCTGGGGTAGGAGTGGTGGGGGGAGGGGAAGTGCAGGTGAAGGGACGAAGGCCCGGACCGGAGAGCCGTCTCCAGGCCCCACAGGTCCACGTGCTCCCAAACAGGGTGTGTAGTCCCTCTGTAGGAAACACTGCACATCGCCACAGCCGGAACAGAAGCACACAGAGGGCATAATTACAGGGAGAAGGATGCCTCCGGCTTCATGTATTTGAGAGGATGTCTGTGTTCCCACATAGTCTGCACAGGACAGAAGGAGACGTGAGCAGAATGGCCCTCCTCTGAGTTCATCTGATGGAAACTGAGGGTAATCAAAGCGCCTTCATCAGCTGGTGATTGTGAACATGGGTCGGGCTCATGCATGCGAACAGTGGGGGCCAGGCTGCCACCCCCTAGCCCAGTGATCGGCAAACTCATTAGTCAACAGAGTCAAATATCAACAGTACAACAATTGAAATTTTTTTTGAGAGCCAAATTTTTTAAACTTAAACCTCTTCTAAGGCCACTTCTTCAAAATAGACTCGCCCAGGCTGTGGTATTTTGTGGAAGAGCCACACTCAAGGGGCCAAAGAGCCACATGTGGCTCGCGAGACTCCGTTTGCTGACCACTGACCTAGTGATAGGGCGCTGGAGTCAGGAGAGGCTCTATTTTGGCTGTGCCCTCAGGTGTCCTGTAGAAACCTGTTCTTTAAACATGCAGACAGCAGCTCCTTCAGAGGAGACCAGCTGCATGCACTCTGTCTGCCCCAGGACAGAGCCAGGCGATGAAGTAGGCGCAGGCCCCACGTGGGACTGTGCTCAGGCAGGAGGAGGACCTGGCCTCACTGACGAACTTTAAAAACTAACTAATTTGGGCTAATTGGAGGGAGGTGACTCTGAGTCTCTAGAAACTCTGAGGTAGACACCATTTTTCAATAAAATACAGTTTTTTTTGCTTTCAAGCACTTACAGTGAGACTCAAACTGGGGCACTTAAGTAAATGAATAAGAGTGATAATTAGCATCTTATTGCTTTGGAGGGAAACACAAAGGCTCAGGAGAAATTTTTCTTTAACGAGCAGGCATCAGCCAGCCCTGTCAAATTACTCCAAATTCTGGGCCTGCAGGGGTGCTGCTAAACCAAGTTCAGGTTTGGGTGGCTGAGGGTGCCGCGGGTACTGCTTTCTGAGCCATCTTTGGAAAGCAGGGCATTTGAGATGGACCATGCAGAGAGCTCATGGGCCGATGGCCTCCGCTCCTCAAGCGCTGTGTTTTCTGCCTTATGGCTTAGCGTTTTAAACAAGGAGAATCCTTTAAGCCCTCTGTCCTCATCCTGTCATTTATTACCACCGTGTGGTGACGCTGGGGTATGAGGCCAATAAATCATTTGGACGGGAAGTGACTACAGGCCAGATTAATTTCATTATCATCCCTAAGCAGATAGGTGTCTAGCACGGCCGATGTCTCCAGCGAAGACTGATGCTCCCTCTCTCCCGACAGCCTGCTCCCTCTGCCTTGCAGACAGCTGTGGTGGATCCTCCTTTTCTGGGCACAGTGGCTGGTTCTGTCTTCCCTCAGTGGTGGTGAGTGGCCATACCCCCTTCCCTTGGGACCCATTCCCTACCTCAAGGTTGCCAGGGGACACCAAGAAGCCTGGTCAGGGTGACCCTCTCCTCGTACCGCTGAGCAAGGCAGGCACATCAGTCAAAAGCAGCAAAAGGGGGCTGTGCTCCTCCCAAACTGCTGAGAAAGGCTGGCCACCCAGACAAGAGCAGAGGACGAGATGGCCGAGGGTCTGCAATCTGAACTCACACTGAGGCCCTAACAAGCTCCTCCCCAAGCTCTTCCACCATGCCAGCATCCTTCTCCCTCTGGACTCCCTCTGAGGCAGCGCTTCTCCAGCGTGGCCCACCAACGGGACATGTATTTCCAGAAAGTTCCCTGGGGTTTCTGTAATCTCCAAGGCCACGACCTACTCTTGACAAGAGGATTCTGAGGTTGGAAGGTCCGAGCTGCCGGAGGGGAGCACAGGAGCCAGTGGCTAACCCACAGCTCTCTCTCTGGGTGTCCTCCGCAAAGGCTGCAGGGGCAGCACTGCCGTGGCCACCCGCAGCAGTTACTCCAGACTGGGCGTGAGACCCATAGCTCGGCCCACAGACGAGGTGGTCTTGCTCCAGAAGCTGAGCTTGAGGAACACTCGGCTCCTCCTGCTGAGGGAGCGGGCAGGGCTGACACGTCTCCCTAGGACCGTCAGCCACGAGGGAAGGAGGCACCACTGACCCTCCAGGTGGCCTGGGAGCTGCTCCTCTGGCTTCTTCATCTCTGAAAGAGCCCCCACATCCATGTCTCTCCTCCACCATCCTCAAGGACCGTCCCTTGTGTCTCTCTCCCACCCTCACAGCATGTGTCCACCTCCTGCCGTCTCTGAACCCACCCACTGCGTCCACCTCCAGAACCACTGTTATTTCCAGTCAGCATCATCCTCACCTAAAATCCTCCCTATTTCCAGGTGTGCATCCCTTACATCCACACTCCACGCACAGCCAGCCATTTTCTAAAACACAACTCTCTCTGCTTAAGCTTCTCCAATGTCCCCCTGCACTGTTCTTGGGGGAAGATTCAGGCCCTGAAGAAGCTGGCCGGGCCTGGGTATGGAGGGGTGGGCAGAGGTGACAAGGGAGGTGCACGTCACTGTGTGAACTGGTTAATCCACAGATCCGAGAGCCCAACTGCCAGGGTCAAAGTCTTGACTCGACTGTAACCACTGCTAAGTCTTTGAGCCTCACTGTACCCATCTATAAAGTGCATTAATAACAATACCAACTCATGGAACTGCTATAAGATAGAAGGAACCGAAATTAGGAGAAATACTAAGGTGAGCACGTGGCACAGAGGAAGGGCTCCATAAAGGTTGGCAATTATTTCCTCCAGTGCCACCTGACCCCTCTCAAGTTTCAGCCAGTCTAAAAGTAGTTTTGTGGAAGAACACGTATGTTCTCTCATCCCTGCTAGATGTACTAGCACTCCACGCCAGGCTGGTTAGGTTCAGGTCTCAGCTTAGTCATAGCTTACTTCCCAGCTCCAAGACACAGTACTCCTCCAACATAAGGTGTTGCTTCATTACTTGTATCCTCACCCTCCCCAGGGCTGCAGGATCTGTGAGGTCAGGTACCTGGGCTCTATTCTGCGCGTAAGCATCCCAGGCTCTTAGCACATAGTAGGTAATCAACAAAGATTTGGACAATGTAGCTGAATGAGTCCCAATTTCTCAGTATGTTCAGGAACCTTCCCTGCCTCCTCTCTCTTATTCTGTGTCAGCTTCTCTAGCACTCAGGTCTCAGAGTAGGCATGTGTGCCCCTCACCCACATGGACACTCACTTAGCAGGTGGGTCAGGGGACAAATAGGACATGCAGAGCTTCTTCAGAAAAAAGAACTCTACACAAAAGGCCCCACTGTCTGCCACAGACACTGGAGAGCGGGAGGCTTTGTCAAGCTAAATGACTCCTCTAGGGCTCTGATGAGGAACCAGCTTTGAGAAGCCAGAGGTAAAGATGAAGTTTCTCACCTAAACTGCAGGATGGAGAGCAATCGGCTCACTGAAAGTCAAAGCTTTGGAGTGGGGAACCCGGAGGAAGTAGTAGCCATGAGAACAGTAATTCATGGCTCTGCCAAACAAGCAACTAAGGAAAACTTCTGCCCTAAACTGTTCCAGAAAGTGGCTGGGCGTCCCATAATTTTTAAAAATAATTTACAACAGGGAAAAATTATGGCGGTGGAATAGTCAGACGTGTCCTGAGCCTTGTCCCGGAGCAGATAGAAGAACAGCTGAGGGTCGCACGGGGAGTGTTTGTTGGTGAGTTAAGGTACAGCTGTACTCCAGGAGAAGGTGGGGGACTGCTGGGCAGGGATCCCCTAACCAGGCAGCCGCCACTGCCGCTGGGTTCTCTCCCGGAGCCACCAGAGTGGATGTGGAGACCATGCCCTCTTTAAGGGGAAAGTAGATGTTATCGGAAGCCTGAAAATCTTCCACTGAACAGCTGCGAACCCCAGAAGACCAGTCCCCAATTGGCACAAACACTTGGATTCAGAGGAGCTCTACACTCCACCATGGAAAGGGAGGATTTCGCCTGGGATAAGGTGAGGTCTCTAGTCCTGGCAGCACAGAGAAACACATGCACTGTGGGAATTGGAGAACGGGGGGGAAGTATGCACATAGAGATATCTGTGGCTGCTGGGGCTGGCATGATCCGTGAGTATAGAAAGGGGTCCTAAGAGCTGCTAGCAGAGGGGATCTCAAAAAAGCAACCCATTTTGATCTGATGCAGAAGGACAGCCTGGGAGTTTTAAAAGTGTGCCCGCTGCTTGGACATAAGGGGAGAAAAGGGACTGTGCAGAGTTGTGCGCAGCTCCAGAGTTGGTGCACTTGCACTCTTTCCTCTTCAGATCCTTGCTTCTGATTGCTAATTCCAATACATAGGGTCACCCAGTTAGGGACACCCTAGGAGACAGCAGAGGAAAGTTGTTTTTCTGGAACCTGGGGATCAAAGCGGACAGTGACAGGCAGAGAACCAGCTCTGGGGCAGTCCACTCCCACAAATCAGTACTGAGTGCCACAGGGAAAGCAGGATCTAAGCACTGGCTAGAAAGGACCTATAGATTCGGAGGTCAATCCAGAAATATTGCCACCCAGGGGCTGAATCACAAATTGAATCTTGTGTAATCACAAAAGAATAAAGCTCACAGGGTCCCAAGCAAAATGAACCCCAAAAGACAGATGCCAAGGCATTTTTTAATTAAATTGGCAAACACCAATGACAAAGTAAGAGTCTTAAAAGTGGGCAGAGAGAGAAAGTTAAGGAACCCCCATCAGACTAGCAACTAATTTCTCAACAGAAACTCATCAGGCCAGAAGGGAATGGAATTAAATATACAAAGTCATGTAAAGGAAGGGTTTGAATCCAAGAATACTGTACACAACAAAGCTATCAATCAAAATTGAAGGTGAAATAAGGAGATTCACAGACAAAAAAGTACTAAGAAAATTTATTATTATCAAATGAGCAAAAAAATGCTAAAGGATCTGCTATAAAAAATAAATTAAAAAAAGAAAAAAAAGAAATAGGAAGTGAAGAACACAGGGGTTAAAAATAAAAATGGTGACAAATAAGTACCTATCAATAATAACTTTAAATGTAAATGGATGAACTACCCCAATCAAAAGACAAAAGGTAACAGATTAGATAAGAAAACACAACCGATATATCTGCTGTCTACAAGAAACCCACCTCAGAAAAAAAGACACATACAGACTGAGGGTGAAAGGATGGAAAAAGGTATTTCAGGCAAATGAAAATGAAAAAAAACTGGAGTAACAATACTTATATCTGACAAATTAGATCTCAAAGTGAAGTACATAAGAAGAGATAAGAAAGGCCACTTTATAATACTAAAGGGAACAATACAACAAGAAAAATAACTCTGATAAACATATATGCACCCAATACAGAAACACCCAAATACATAAAAAAACTCATGGAAGATATCAAAGGAGAGACTTGACAGCAATACAATTATAAAAGGAGACTTTAATACCCCACTATCATCATTGGACAAATCCTCTAAACAAAAAATCATCAAAGAAAAATCAATCCTAAAGGACCCACTAGACTAGATGGAATTAATTGATATCTTCAGAATATTTCACCCCAAAGCCAAAGAATATACATTCTTCTCCAGTGCACATGGGTCATTTTCAAAGATAGATCATATGTTGGGTCATGAGCAAAATCTCTTCAAATTCAAGAAGACAGAAGTCATATCAAGCTACCAGAGAGATCAAGGAAGAAATAAAAAATATCCTGGCAACAAATTACAATGAAAACAGAACAATCCAAAATCTATGGGACATAGCAAAAGCAGTCTTGAGAGGGAAGTTCATAGCTCTACAAGCCTACTGCAAAAAACAAGAAACAATGGTAATAAATTACCTAACCCTACATGTCAAAGAGTAAGAAAGAGAGCAACAAGAAAAGCCCAATGTAAGCAGAAGGAAGGAAATAATAAGATCAGAGTGGAGATAAATGGCATAGAGACCAAAGAAATAATACAAAAGATCAACAAAACTAAGAGCTGGTTCTTTGTAAGGATAAACAAGATTGATGAACCTCTAGCCAGGCTCACCAAGAAACAAAGAGAGAGGATTCAAATAAACAAAATCAGAAATAAAAAAGGTAAAATAACAACAGATGCTACCAAAATACAAAGGATTGTTAAAAAATACTATGCACAACTCTATTTTAACAAATTGGACAACGTGGAAAAATATAACCTTCCAAAACTCAATCAGGAAGCATCTAAACACCTTAACAGGTCAATAACTATGGAAGAAATTGAAGCAGTCATCAAAAACCTTTCAGCAAACAAAAGGCCAGGGCCAGATGGCTTCACAGGGGAGTTTTACCAAACATCCAAGGAAGAATTAAAACCTATCCTCCTCAGAGTATTCCAAAAAATCTAAGAGGAAGGAACTTTTCCAAACTCATTCTATGAAGCCAGCATCACCCTAATACCAAAACCAGGTAAAGACAACACAATGAAAGAGAATTATAGGCCAATATCTCTCATGAACATAGATGCCAAAATCACTTTGCTCAATTAATATTTGACAAAGGAGGCATGAACATACAATGGAGTCAAGACAGTCTCTTCAATAAATGGTGTTGGGAAAATTGGACAGATACATGCAAGAAAATGAAACTAGACCACCAACTTATACCATACACAAAAATAAACTCAAAATGGATACAGAACTTAAACATAAGATGGGAAACCATAAAAATACTAGAGGAATCCACAGGCAGCAAAATCTCAAAGATATGCTGAAGAAACTTCTTCACTGATACTACTCCTAGGGAAATGGAAGCTAAAGAGAAAATAAACAACTTGGACTACATCAAAATAAAAAGCTTTTTCACAGCAAAAGAAACCACCAACAAAACAATAAGAAAGCCCACTGTATGGGAGAACATATTTGCAAATGTTATCACCGATAAAGGTTTAATCTCCAACATCTACAGGCAACTTATCCTATTTAATAAAAGAGTAATATGCAAGTTAACCATTCCTCTGCTACACCCACAAACCACGCTCACCAGCCATGCCCACCAGCCCATCAGGAGCAAGTATGCAAATTAATCCCAATCAAGGAGGCTGCGGCCATGGAGAGAGTAGGAGGGAGTCTTGGGTTTCCCCGGTAATGGAGGAAACAAAGCTTTCCACACACTCTGGCTGGCCCAGAGCTCCACTCTAAACTACAAAGTTTCAATTATAGAAGATAAATAAATCGCAGATACCAGGGCCTCTGCTTTGGTCACCAGGGTGTGTGTGGCCGGCCTGCAAACCACCACAGGTCCCTTACCCAGGTCACCCCACACCCCAAGGGAACCCCCACCCTGATCTGGTTCACCCTTCAGGGCAAACTGGCTGGCCCCCACCCATGCACCAGGCCTCTATTCTATTCTATCTAATAAAAGAGTAATATGCACATTGACCATCATTCCAACACACAAGATGGCTGCCTCCATGTGGTCAAAGATCCTGCCTCCATGTGGACACAAGATGGCCAGCAGGGGAGGGAAGTTGGGGGTGGGAAGGGCAGTTAAGGGGGACCAGGCCTACAGGGGAGGGCAGTTGGTGTGACCAGGCCTGCAGGGGAGGGCAGTTAGGGGCAAACAGGCTGGCAGGGGAGCAGTTAGGCATTAATCAGGATGGCAGGGGAGTGGTTAGGGGGTGATCAGGCTGGCAGATAGAAGCAGTTAGGGGCAATCAGGAAGACAGGCAGGCGAGCAGTTGGGAGCCAGCAGTCTTGGATTGTAAGAGGGATGTTCAACTGCCCATTTAAATGTCTAAATGGGCAATCAGACATCCCTTGAGAGATCCCAGATTGGAGACAGTGCAGGCTGGGTTGAGGGACCAATTTGATGCACTGGGCCTCTAGTACAACTTAATAAAAGGAAGATACATGATCCAATAAAAAAATTGGCGCCGAGACCGGTTTGGCTCAGTGGATAAGAGCGTCGGCCTGTGGACTGAAAGGTCCCAGGTTCGATTCCGGTCAGGGGCATGTACCTTGCTTGCGGGCACATCTCCACTGTGGGGTGTGCAGGAAGCAGCTGATCGATGACTCTCTTTCATCGATGTTTCTGACTTTCTATCTCTCTCCCTTCCTCTCTTTAAAAAAAAAAAATCAATAAAATATATTAAAAAAAAATTGGCAATGACCTAAATAGAATCTTTTTGAAAGAAGATAGAGACACATGAAAATATGCTCAAAGTCACTAATTATTCAAGAGATGCAAATCAAAACGACACTGTGGTACCATCTCACACCTGTCAGAATGGCTATCAACAACAAATCCACAAACGACAAGTGTTGGCGAGGATGCTGAGAAAAAGGAACCCTCATGCACTGCTGGTGGGAATGCAGACTGGTGCAACCACTGTGGAGAACAGTATGGAGTTTTCTCAAAAAACTAAAAATGGAGCTCCCATTTGACCTAGTAATCCCACTTCTAGGAATATATTCTTAGAAACTAGAAACACCAATCAGAAAGGATATATGCACCCCTATGTTCTTAGCAGCACAATTTACAATAGCTAAGATTTGGAAACAGCCTAGGTACCCATCAGCAGATGACTGGTACATCTACACAATGGAATACTAAAAAAAAGAAGGAATTCTTACCACTTGCAGCAACCTGGATGGAACTGGAGAGCCTTATGCTAAATGGAATAAGCCAGTCAATGAAAGAAAAATACCACATGATCTCACTCGTTTATGGATAATAAAGAACATTATAAACTGATGAACTAAAAGATAGATACAGAGGCAGTAAAGCATCAAACAGACTGTCAAACTACAGTGGGAAGCTTAGGGAGAGGTGGAGTAGATAAGAGATCAACTGAAGAACTTGTATGCATGCATATAACCATAACCAATGAATGCAAGATACTGGGGGTGGGTGAGGGTATGTATGGGAGTTGGGGGGTAAAGGGAAGATATGTACACATGTAATACTTTAATAA